>JAMQGT020003095.1:10000-15664 GCA_024447675.2 Pterophyllum scalare | reverse complement strand
ATTGCTTTTCCTTTTCTTTTGCTGGAAGTCATATCAATTTGTCACATTTTAAACTTCTTTCAGAGTTCAAAGAGTTATGACACTTTGAACTTTACTGGGTTCAAATCGAGCTTTTAAGCCTCGAGACTTTTTGATATTCAAGAGTGGGTGTCAGAGGGTGAGGTCATCAGTGACATTAACCTCGCTGTGCTGCAGTGATTTTTAAACAAATAAAGAATATTTCTTAAGTGATTCGACTCCCACTATTTTCACCTTTCAGACTTGCATTTTGCATTAAAATGCTTGCCTCCTTTCACTTAAGTCTCCAATAAAAGCAACATTTTGAGTTATGACAAATGACAGGAAGGGAGTGACTCGGCCTCCTAATTCAATTTAAGAGAAACTGACACCTGAATGCAAACACATTCAGCGTTATTATGTTTAACTGAGCGTGCTGTCACACATAGTGCAGAAATGAAGCAACTGAAATGTAGACAAAATCAGATAGATTTTCTTGTTCAAGCACAGGATGATTCAAAGATGCTTTGAAAGCTATAGTAGTTTAAACCAACTCTGGCTCGGCAGTTTTAATTAGCATCTTTCTCTCTACACACACACACACACACGTCAAGTAAGAACAACAAAAGCTGTTGGTTCTGCTGCCATTTTGCTTCTAGGCTTCAGGCACCACTTCAAAACATAACTAATAACACATATTCCCTTTTGATAGTGGTCAGCTTTCAGAATGACTGTAAAAGTTGGAAAGAAAACTCACTCTATTTTAAAACTGGAAATCATCAGGAAGTTTCACAGTTTTTAAAATACTTAAAATGAAAATAATGTAAAAAAAAAAATTATTATAAACTAAAGAAGCAACATCGTTGTATTTTAGGGGTCACCATGCACATTTAAGCCAATTTGTGATGGTGCCAAATGTTAACTCCTTTGCAAAAACAGGCCAGATTTCCTTCAGCTATTTCCTTCCACTGAAGAGGCATTCAAATGGCACTGGTTTTTCAGAGGCTTATTCGAGTAAATCAGCTTGCAGCCACCTGTTAGAAATACATGAACTGTGATAATGTTAAACAAAACTAAAGGGTCAGAAGTCAAATGTAACTCTAAGTGTCGAGGGGTTTTCTCAGCATTAAATCATGGCTGGAGTGAAGATTTTTAAATTGGACAGTGTGGGACACTCTAAAACAATTTGCGTCCACTGGATCAGCTGTATCCAAAGCAGGATCAGGCAGACCAAAAGTCACTGAACCATCAGAAAATCAATACATCAAGCTTTGTCCACCGGCAGAGTAAAGAAAATTCATTATAGATAAAGACTTTGCAGAATAAGGAGCACAATCTGGAAAATACCTGACAAAAGAACACCGTCTAGTAGTGGTCTCAGAGAAACCTCTTCACAGGAGTAGTAAACAGCTGAGAAACTGTGCTTACATACATAGGTTTATTATGGTAATTTTTGCAGAAAGTTGGTGAATGGCGGCACTTTTGATGCCCGTGGGCCCATGGTAAATAAAGGGTTAAAGCTTTACAAGAACTACTTGAACACACCAATAACCAAGAAGTGCTGACTTTGATGAACTTTCCTCCAGTCTCATGAACTCAACTCCACTAGACATCTGAAGACTGAGAAAGGCGACGCTTACTGATATAACAATAAGCGCCATCATGGTGGGAAAACATATTTAGCGCATACATTGCATGATGTGCCAGCATGCATGCTACTTTCATTTACATAAAAAGGATTGGGAGCATGCCCAAAGAGATTCTGAAATTCTTGTAAACTGTGCAGTCCACCGCATGTCTTCTAATGCCTACTTGAGGTTGGCTCCAAAAGTGAGTCAATCCTCCATAAACTTCTGTGTTAAAATGTCCATTTTTAGAGCATTAAAATGCATGTTTACAGTCTGGTACTATAATCTGTCCTTTGAGCTGTGGAAAGGATGACTGTGGGTAAGCTGCAGAGAATTTAACTAACTTTGCAGTGCAGAACAAGAAGAGGGAAAACCACAACAAAAGTAGACAGTGGGAGAAATCAAATCAGGTAGCTAGCAACTACTCATCACACATAATTAGAGGTAAATAATAACAATAACACCACCAAACCGCTCTAAAGTTACACTGATATCGTGATGTGTCATACTGCAGAATTGCTGCATTGTTAAAAAGTCATTATCATGGTCACTGGATCATAACAATAACATATTAGGAGTCTCTGTGTGATTCTCACCTCTTAATGTTATTGTATTACATTTCTAACTACTTTTTTTTAAATTTAGGAAATAGAAAGAAAGGAATAATCCATTGCATTACATAACAGTAAGTTGTTAAAAATGATGTCTAATTTACAGAAATCTGTCAGTTCAGTTTTCTTTTTTTAAACCTGCATTTTGGGGGGGGGGTGTTTATTTGTTACAAACCAAGTTACAGGAATGCTTCTTTAATCAGTTATAAACATGCAAAAATACTGAAGAAGCAAATTTATCATTATTTTGCTGCCAGGATAATGCAACACAACTGGGATGAAAAAGGGAAAGAAAAAAAAAAAGAACAGCAAAGGATGTGAACAGATGGCTGCTGTTAAAATGAACTGCGTCAGGCCATGACTGCTCACTCATGATAAGTGATAGCGAGTCAGTGGGACAGCAAAACACTTAAAATGTCAGATATTAATAGGAGAATATTCCTTCAGATTCTAGCTGCATGTTTGGAAGCATCGATGTATTTTAAGTAATAACAGACGGGCAGCTATGTGGTATAAGAGAAAGATGTGTTAGTATGTATGAACACATCTGCAAGAATGAGTGAGGTGTGTGTGTGTGTGTGTGTGTGTGTGTGTGTGTGTGTGTGTGTGTGTGTGTGGTGTCGACAATCCTGCTGACTCCAAACAGAAGAGACAAGGACATGTTAAAGCTCAGGACAGGCTAGCTGCCCTCCTGAATGATGATATATGCGTGTGTGTATGTGTGTGTGTGTGTGTGTGTGTCTGTGCCAGACAGTGCCTTGGCAGAGTGCAGTAGACACCGGCAATCACCATTTGAATTCCAATTGTTGTGTGCTTGAAAGCAGCTCTTTTTTTTTTGCATATGTGTGTTTGTGTGAATGGCTGTGCGTGTGTGTGTCCAGGGTCGTACAGCTCAATGTCAAACAGTCACAATTCTTATATATAAATAAACATATATGTATATCTTGCCCATGCAGCAAAGACCCCGTACACTGAATGTGTATGCGTGTAATCAATGGCTGTACAAGCACAGACTATGCTGACTGGACCATGAGTCGCTTTCAGTGCCCAGCTGTCTGCTTGCGTGTATTTGTGTTCAAATCAAATATCATTTACTGTAGAAGCAGTTTATCCGCCGCTCTACAACAACAAGCTTTGAGTCAGGAGCCGAGCGATCAACTTATAACCTCGGCAAGGTCGCAACTGCTGAGGTTGTAAGTGGATCTGTGTGCACTGAGACCAATCAAATGCGGGTGGGGGAAAAAAATAAATAAATGTGAGGTAGACGGAAATTTATAAGAGAGGTTGTTTGGGGCACTTTGCTGGCTGCCTCAGCTTACTTTCATACACACTCACCGCTTACACTGTGTGATTAATTGCTTCATGTAGTGCACCAAAGAGGGCCGCTCTGGATTAATTGTGTTTTTGGCCACCCACCATCTTTTATTTCACTGAGTTTTGTAAAAGTAAGAATCTCGATGTATTAGCAGTGTATACCTCTATAAACCAGGACGTAATTCATCTTGATAGAACGTCGCTGTGCGCCTACCTGTGACCTTGAGTGGGTAAAGCTAGATCATCTTATAGAAACTGTGCTTTTAATTGAGGTTATTCTGGGATGATTAACATCACTGTGGATGCCGACAAAGCTGAGCAAAGGTGTGCTCAATGGTGGGAAATGTTCTGCAGCACCTTTAAAAATCCACCAATCAACCACCGAATGGAGGTCTTAGCCTTCCCAACTGTTATGTCTGGCAACAAACATCGCTGGTAAGCAACTAAGGAGACCTCCCAGCAGTCTCTGCTCATGCCACAGAAGGTCAATTCAATGTGTTTATTTAAGAATATTAACTGTGAACTCCTTTGTGACTATATAGCGGGCAATATATTCAGCTGCCTCTCTTGTGAGTATCTCATCATACTGTCCATTGTCTTGGCAGTAGTCACAGATTTGCTTTACAGCCTCAAGGAGCTCGCTGGTATAGTGACCTGCTGTAGGTTCTGCTTGGAGTGGCCACTGGAGGAGAGCAGAACAAGGACCGCCACACTATGCTGGTTAGCAGATACTAAACTTTAATAAGTAAGATTGAGGGGATGGTAGTAAATCAACAGCACAACTCAAAATGGATGAACACAAAACAAAAAGTAAAGGATGCGAACGGTGAAATGCTAACATGACTTGCCAAGTATAAGAATGTCTGGCCAAGTAAAATCTATGTGTGGGACACATCCCTTGTAGCTAAAAAAGAAAATTATCATATTTGTCTCCCTTTTTCCCTCTCTGCCTTAAAACCTTCCTTCCAAACGCAAGGTCCAAAAAGGTAGAAGGCAGCCAACTGACACTTGCTCGAGGGTCCCTCTGCTGAATGACAATACCTTTTGATTTGAAACTTTTCGAACTTTTCACCAGCAGCTACAGCAACGCTAATTTTCTGAACATATCGGGAAACTGGATAGCGTGACTAAAAAGCCAGAACACCCCAGCGTGGACTCTCTTCATTGCCGGTTGAAAAGATATAAAAGGACAGGAATGAGGCCGGAGCAGACTCTCCTCATTCACAGCCACATAACTATAAACAACAAAGTTTGCTCAGGACGAATGAATATAGATAAGATTAGATCATAATGTTGCTGCCGTGAGTGAGGCACGCAAACAAGAGTCACGCAACAACCAAGGAGAAACAAAGCAGAATGCTGTCAGCTCATTCTTCTACATCTGATCTCCATCAGTCCGACATCACAGGCTGGCCCAGACTGCTCAGCACCATTTCCTTATGAAAATATATTACTGCCGTGTCTAACAATGTAGCTGTAATTTTAATTAGTAACCTTTTCTGGAGACATGTTTTCTACAAAAATATTTCTATTAATATTTTTCCCCACTTAAAATGTTTGGAAGAACAATTTCTCAACAATTTCATTCCTGAGGATAAAAAAACTGTAATGTTTTATTAGCATTCCTAAATTATTAAAAGAAATTACTTGTAAACCAATTTTTTTTAAAAAAACGTACAACTCCTGCAGGGTAAAACGGGCTATAATCAGTTTGATCGCAACGCGATAGTGAGATGATGTCTGGGTAGGATCACTTGTTTGATATGCACGTATTCATAAGGTTTTTACTTTTGCAAAAGCTTGACAAACCAAGGAGGGACAAATTGGTGTGTACATACTTTTCCTTGAGTTCATTAACCAAATTCTGTCAGTCTACTCTCACTGAGTGGCCGGCTGCATTCCACTAACTTACTCAGTGTTGTGGAGCTGTGCAGCCGTGTGGAAAACAAGGCAATTTCAACTGTAGGAAAATGGCCCAAATGGGGTGAGTGAACCTTGAAAGTGCATCTCTCCCCCTCTCTCTCCTACACACAGACACACACACACTCACAAACATGATATAAAGCATAAAAACACTGTCACTTTGCTTTTCTTCTTTTGTAAGGTCATTTTAT
>JAMQGT020003095.1:0-5000 GCA_024447675.2 Pterophyllum scalare | reverse complement strand
TGAGCACTTAACCTGAAGCAAACAGCAACATGACAGTACAGCAAAGAGGGAGGAAAAAGAGCACATCTGTTCTTTTTAAATAAGAAAACACATTTTTTGTGTGTTACTCTGCTTAGGTGTGTCATTGCAATCACTATATAAGGTCCTATGGACCTCAAATCTGACTCTACCTGCTTAAATAAATGCTGCCACTCAACAAGAATCAACAGAACTTAGGAGGCCAAATGGGAAGAATTTGTATGCAAACATATCAGTCAGAGTTAAAATAAGGGAGGTCAAAGGAACATGCAAGTGTGTTTTTACTTGTGTGTGCTGACTGAGGTCCAGAGTGAAGAATTGATCTCTCTGAGGATCAGAAGTAGCAAGTCTGTGAATACCAATCAGCGGTAATTAATAGCAGCTAATGGACTCTCTCTGTTCTCATCTCTCTTCCACCTCCATTTATTCCTTCCAACGTTTCTCTCTCTCCTTTTTATTATGCAGCCATAATGCACGCAAAGAGGAATAATTATTATTTTCTTTGTAACTGTCCTTGCTATATGCTCCCAGACTGACACTTCAAACTCCTACATCACAAGAGGCTTTTTAAGATGTGGAAGTGTTTTGCAACAATCTAATAAAGTACTTTGAAAAAACAAATATTTAACAAGGAAGGTTATTTAACTCTAGAGATCCAGACAAAAGTGGAGAAAGACAGTCTTTGTTGGAGGGAAAAAACAAAAAGCAATATTATCACTTTTAGATGGCATGTTTTGATGGAAAGTATGCTGTGGAAACCCGAAATTACTAATTATAATTATTTGTAGGGATACAAATATACAACCCAGTGGCATGGTGCTTAGCACTGTTGCCACTTAGCAAGAAGGTCCTGGGTTCAAAGCCACCATCTGGCTGGGGCCTTTAGGTGTGGAATTCGCATGTCCTCCCTATGTTTGTGGGAGTTCTCTCAAGTACCCCCTGCAACACTGAATTAATTGGATGGATGGATGGATGGATGGATGCACATAGTTATAAAAAACAAACGTTTACACAGCATTCTCTGCAGCATTAAACACATCCCAAGATACAGAAGCAGCAACAATAACTTGATGTATTTATTTTCTGTATGACTTTATCAGTCTCTCACATCTTTGTGGAGGCATGTGGGCCCACTCTTCTTTACAACATTGTTTCAGGTCTTTGAGGTTTGCAGGCATTCATTCATACACAGCTCTCTTAACGTCCCACCACACTATTTCAATCAGGTTGAGGTCTCGACTTTGACTGGGTTATCGCGACACCTGGATTCTGCAAAATAAGCCCAAATCATCACCCTGCCAACTTGACAGTTGGTATTGAGGTGCTTGTGCTGATGAGCTGTGTTTGGCTTATACCAAACATGATGTTGTGCATTATTGCCAATCATCCCCCCTTTGCAAACCTAAGCCATGCGGCCATGTTCTTTTTAGAGAAGAATCTGTTTTATGAAAACCCTTCTAAGCAACTCATATATTTTCAGTATTTTTCCTGATGGTACTGTCATGAACTTTAACATTTAACATGCTAACTGAGGCTTAGAGGCTGAGATGTAACTCTTGAATTTTTTGTAGTTTGAGCGTTTTTCATGTTCTAACTTTGGGGTGAATTTGTTGTGATGTCCACTTCTGGGAAAACTGGCAACTGTCTTAAATGTTTTCCACTTCTGAATCTTTCTACACTGTATGATTTAGGACTTTAAATTGTTTAGAAAGTCTTACACTCTTTTCTAGATTGATGGGCAGCAAAAATAGCTGCAATGTCTTTCTTGCTTGGCATTGTGTTAACACACAATGAATGCTCCAGACCAGATATTGTCAAAGATCAAATCATAAAGAGGAGAAAGACTTGACATTAAAACATTTTTAAATAATGCTTTGCAAGTGTATTTATTTCTATTTGAAACATTACTATTAGCTCAGAATTTACAAACCAATTCTTGATGATGTGTATTAATGCAAATTAGCAATGTTACCATGCTACATTGATAAACTAAGATTGTGAACGCAGTGACCATTACTGACATGGTAGCATTGTTATTGTAAACATGTTAGCATACTGGCGGCTGGGTAGAGCTTTATCGAGTTGCTTGCATGGCTGTCTTTTATTACTCAAAAAACAGCACTGATTGTATCCAATTACCATGCTGTGTTGTTTCTTATAACAAAGTTCTCAATACTAAGAAGTGCAACATTTGCTGTGTCCTTCTTTGCCTCATTCAACCCACACACCTGTCACTCATCCATCCTCCTGCCTGAGGCTGAAGTAAAAGTTTCAACAATATAAAGCTTCTTGTTTTACACAAACTTTTTTTTTGTTTAAGTTTTTTTTTAAATCAGTATTTATTTGTATGGCAAATTCTTATAACATTTTCTTTACTACTTTAAGATATGAGAGCCTATAGCAAAGATGCAGACAAAATACAACAGCTTAATCCCAGAAAAAAACAGAGATAAAGCACTGAAGTGCCATTTGCGAGGTATGTATGAGGTCTGTGATGCAGCAACAACTGATCTGATGGCTCAGTCACATTATAATAAAAATAGGACGGTGAGTTGTTGATCACCTGTTACTGCACCAGGCGGAGGTATTATCATGCCGGACTCGGAATTTTACCGGTTCGCTAACAGAACTCCTTGCTATCAACACAATTAGCGAGCAAGCGTGGCTATTAGCACTAGCGAGCAGTCATCCGATAGCCTCCCCCCGTCATCCGATCTTCTCACTAGAACCTTGTATCAGTGTATGACTCGTAACTCTCAGAAACAGATTTCAGATTTTCATCAAATGATTGACCTGGTCCTCATCTTCTAAAAAACAATTTCAAAGGCAACAAGCTTGCAATTTCGTTGGGCACAGTTGCAATAATCATGATCCGTTTTGTGGTCTCCAACCATTTTTTCCCTAATGTGAATGTAGCATTAAGTGTACATCAAACTGTAATCTATCAAGGACAGGCTACTGTCAAAGATTTTAAAAAAGATGGGGAGGAGTCAGATAATTCAAGTGAAGAGCAGGGAGGGAATAAATGACAATTGTCAGAAAGAGAAAAATGGAGAGGCTGATTGAGAAGGATGAGACATAACAGGGGACGCAGGGACAAAGACGACAAGTCAAAGAGAAAGAACGACATAGAGGCTGATGCACAGATGAGAGGTGGATGGAGTACAGGCTGTACTTGGAAGCTCATTAAACAGTGTAGTATCTGATGAGTAAAGAAAGAAAGCAATGGAGAGAAACTATTCTAATCACTGCTGCCTGGCCAGAAAAAGATCAATCATCAATGACAGGGAAGACGGATTTAAAGGAAAAGCCTCCTGGTGATCCCAAGTTACCTCCATTGAGACTTTTCACATCATTGATGTTTTTTTTTCTTCAATAGCTCATTTGCAGTTTTCTCAAGGGAAAGTTCAGGAGTTTGATCACAAGATGGCTGATGGTGTGACCGTCTGAGAGGGGCGGCAATAACACCCTGACTCAAGTATTAGAGAATCCATCCATCTATCCATCCATCCATCCTCTTCTGCTTATCCGGGGCCGGGTTACGGGGGTAGCAGCCTAAGCAGAGAAGCCCAGGCCTCCCTCTCCTCAGCCACCTCCACCAGCTCATCCGGGGGAACCCCAAGGCATTCCCAGGCCAGCTGAGAGATATAATCTCTAGTGTGTCCTGAGTCTGTCCCTTCGGAGGAATCTCATTTCTGCCACTTGTATTTGCAATCTCATTCTTTCGGTCACTACCCAAAGCTCCAAAGGGGGGACCATAGGTGAGGGTAAGGGACATAGAATGACTGGTAAATCGACATCTTCACTTTCATGCGAGAATCTGCACGTTGCTCACTATAGTGAACTTTTTTTTTTTTTTTTTTTTAAATTGAACAAATAATATCTGCTGTCATTCTGAGTATAAGCAGAATATCCTCCTTGTAGTCTTTTTTTTCTCTGCAAGTGATCACAGGGTTAAAATGGGACTAGGCAAGGAAATTATTCTTACCTTACTTAACCAAAATCTATCTTCCTCTTACATGTACAGTGTGTATGGAAAGTATTCAGACCCCTTTAAATTTTTGACTCTGTTTCATTGCAGCCATTTGCTAAAATCAAAAAAGTTCATTTTATTTCTCATTAATGTACACTCAGCACCCCATCTTGACAGAAAAAAAACCGAAATGTAGAAGTTTTTGCAAATTTACTAATAAAGAAAAACTGAAATATCACATGGTCATAAGTATTCAGACCCTTTGCTGTGACACTCATATTTAACTCCCATGCTGTCCATTTCTTCTGATCCTCCTTGAGATGGTTCTACTCCTCCATTGGAGTCCAGCTGTGTTTAATTAAACTGATTGGACTTGATTAGGAAAGGCACACACCTGTCTATATAAGAGCTCACAGCTCACAGTGCTGTCAGAGCAAATGAGAATCATGAGGTGGAAGGAACTGCCCAAGGAGCTCAGAGACACAATTGTGGGAAGGCACAGATCTGGCCAAGGTTACAAAAGAATTTCTGCAGCACTCAAGGTTCCTAAGAGCACAGTGGCCTCCATAATCCTTAGATGGAAGAAGTTTGGGATGACCAGAACTCTTCCGTCCAGCCAAACTGAGCAATGGTGGGAGAAGAGCCTTGGTGAGAGAGGTAAAGAAGAACCCAAAGATCACTGTGGCTGAGCTCCAGAGATGCAGTAGGGAGATGGGAGAAAGTTCCACAAAGTCAACTATCACTGCAGCCCTCCACCAGTCGGGGCTTTATGGCAGAGCAGCCCAACGGAAGCCTCTCCTCAGTGCAAGACATATGAAAGCCTGCATAGAGTTTGCCAAAAAACCCATGAAGGACTCCCAGACTATGAGTAATAAGATTCTCTGGTCTGATGAGACCAAGATTGAACTTTTTGGCGTTAATTCTAAGCGGTATATGTGGAGAAAACCAGGCACTGCTCATCACCTGCCCAATACAATCCCAACAGTGAAACATGGTGCTGGCAGCATCA
>JAMQGT020003094.1:0-12160 GCA_024447675.2 Pterophyllum scalare | reverse complement strand
AAGCTAAACTGTATCTGGTGATCTGTGTGTATTCATGGATTTAATGTGTGTGTCTGTGTGTCAGTGTGCAGTACAGTAATCACATTGTTAAACAAAGATTCCAAATGTAACAGGTGACTAACACAACGCTCAAACAGGAGAACAAATATAAAAATGTACACGCACACACACACACACACACACACACACACGAACACACACAGCAGATGCAAAGTTAGCAGTTTCCCTAGGCTGTTTTGGGCTATTGTGTGGACAAGAGCCTGCTGTCAGCTCTTTGGCTCAGTCCTCTGGTTTATCCAGATTGTTTTATCTCCCTGGGTCTCTTTATTCTTCCCCCCTGTTCTGTCTCTGTGTCACATAAACTGATTCTATCTGTCTCATTCTGTCATAGACCAAAAAAGGCTCACGTTGCTGTGTTGATACTGTTTTTTGTTTTTTTTTATCTTACTGAACAACAAAGAACTTAATACCAGCCAACAATAAAACCCTGTCTTCAGCAGAGATTACATTTTGTTGCAGGACAGCTTGGCTGTTTAATCAATAAAGAGGTGTGGCTGCATGTGAAGGAGAACTTTACAAGAGGTAATTTTGTTACACTAGAATGAGAACAGTTACTACACTTTACTTATTGAATTCAGAAGACTTATTCTGATGTCTGAGACGAGCTGAAGGAGTGAATCTTGTGTGGCTTTCTCACCTCTTATGTTTTTCTGTTATGATGCTCTGATGACAGATCACAGATTTTTAAATTTTTTTTTTGTAAACCAGCTGATAAATACTGAACAATGACACCACAGAAGGTGAACTGTGAGTGGTAACGCAGCCTCACATCATTGTCGACAAGACTGGTTGAGACATTTATATTAAAAAAAAAAAAAAACTTGACCTGACTTGACGAGGCAGTAGCCAGGGTGGATAAGCCTCTTTTCTAACACTTAGAAAGAAAAAAAATGGAGTAAATGGACTTAATTAGCAACTGAGACCATAAACTCAGCAGCAAAGTGTTTACAGAGGTCCTGGCAGAAGGTCATTTTCCTAAAGACTTCTACTGAACAAGAAGAGTTTTTGCAACCACAGCTGTTGCCCTTTGATGGCCTTTAAAATAATGTGGGCTTAATGCTTTGTGTGTTGACGTTGCTTTCTGAACCACAAGTTACATCCAGTTACATTTTTATACTGTTTCTGGTTTCTGCCAGTGTATTACAAGAATGGTGGCCAGCTGGGTTTTTTTTGTTGCTACCATTAAGTTAGCTGCTGCATATTATTAGCCCAATATTCATTTTAATGGTTTTTACAGATGAAAAAAAAAATGATTGAAATTTTGTTAAATTTGCTGAAAATGGGAAATAAACTTCAAGGGGTCTCTTCTTCCCTCCTGAGTACATGCAGCCCCAATGCTCTGTCTGAGCTACGGCATGGTGGACAGGGCTGCATGAACTGAGAGCAACAGGAATGAATCAGCTCCCACCACAGCTGCTGGGTCTCACGATTTCTCCAGCGGGAACCCATTTTGTTATGTAATTTAAAACACTAGAAATACAACAGTAATGCACAGAAAAACAAAGAGTGGGTATGTATCCTCTCTGTAAACACAATAGCTCCAAATGTTTTGAATGAATTCTGATAAAACTTTGTAGGGGTGTAGAGCGGGGTCGTGTTAACAATCTATCAAAACAAAATGATTTATTGATCAAAAATTGACAAAAAGCCTAGAAACTATGATTCTTACAAGTGTGGTGCATATTGTCACCATGTAGAAAGCACCGTATAAAGATTTAAAATATGACACATTTGGCATCTTGCCTCTCTGAGGTCAAAAGATTGATCTAAAGGTCAAAGTCATGACTTGTGAGATACAAGTGTGTCTCATTATACTGTATCTCATTATGACTAATGAGATATAGTTTTGGTGAGTCAAAACTCACCAAAAGTGCATCTCATTAGTGTGTTTCTTATAGTTATGTGACAAAGACTCTATGCAAGCCATCTTTGAACACCTCTTTTTTTACAAAACCGCTTCAGCTCCTTGAGGTTTGCAAGCTTTGTTTACGCACAGCTCTTAAGCTCTTGCCACAGAATTTTAATCAGGCAGATGGCTGGACTTTGACTGGGCCATTACAGCCATTCTGTTATAGATTTGATGGAGTGCTTGGGATCTTTGCATGACCCAATTTGAGACAAGCTTTAGCTGTTGGACAGGTGAGCCCACATTTGACTGTATAATGTATTGGTATACAGAGGAGTTCATGGTCAACTCAATAACTGCAAAGTGTAAAACAAGCCCAGATCATGACCCCTCCACCACGATGCTTGACAGTTGGGGTGAGGTGTTTGTGCTGATAAGTACATTGCTTCACAAGTATTGTAGTTTGTTGAGATGCAGCTTTTCAAAACTGCCACATTCTTTTTAGAGAGAAGAGGCTTTCCTCTAGCAACCCTACTTGTAATGTCTTTTTGTAATTATAGTATCCTGAACTTAACATTTAACAAGCTAACTGAGGCCTATAGAGTGTGAGAGTCAGCTCTTAGTGTTTTTGGAGTTTCTCTGAATATTGTAGGATCTGACCCTGGGGTGAATCTGCTGGGACATCCACTCCTGGGAAGATTGTGGCATTGCGTCAACAAATACCCGAATGCTCAAGAGCAGCAAACTGCTAAAACGTGTGCTTTTGTAGAGATGGTCACGCTTGCCGATGATCAGTTAATCAAGTACTTGGCTGCTAGTGACCCTGCTATTTTCTATGGTAGCAGTACGGGTGTACTTAGCTTTTGCTCCAGCCAAGAGTTGCCACTTTCTACAAGTGTTAAACAACAGTGGAGGAGAAGTTAATACTGCTGCTCGATAAGTGTTACCCCAAAGTACCACAATACTGACGAAACATATTTGCCAAGGGCCTTTAAAGCAGTACCATGCAGCACTTGCAGCACTGAGTTTTCATGGGTTACATCTCTATAGGCCTTGAAAACCTTAATGTTGGCAGTTTATCCCATTTTTCCTGGCAGATCCTCAAACTCGATTGGAGTGGAGAGGAAGTGGCTGTGAAGTTCCCCTGTCAGGTGTTTCTAAGCTACAGTTTAGAAAGTACCTGGGGACCTTTAAATAAATTAAGAGTATCTGAATGTTAAACCAGAAATATGGTTTGTGTGGGTCAGTGTAATCTAAAACCGAATATGAACACAGTTATTTCAATGAGTGTGTGTTGGAGGCAAAAGGAATGGGCCTTTAGCTGTTTACTCACTAAATATAAAGAGATAACCCCGCAGTGTTTGAGATGGATGTTCCATCACACAGTAAATATTGTCCCTTAGTCATATTATCCATAATAATCTGTTAATCCCTCAGCTACTTATCCACTGTCATGTGGACGCTGCCCACAATGTCACTCACTACACACAGGCAAACACACAGTGATGAAAAATGACCGCATCCACAAACATCCACAATATATTTGACACATCAAATTTGTCTCACAGTGTTGATGTTCAGTAGAATGGACTTGATGCCATATACAAACACCAGAACAAACAGAGTCTTTGAGGAGAGATTGCATTCTGGTCATGTGATCATCTGCACTGCCAGAGTTTGAAGCGTTACTTAGTTTTTTGTGTAGATGTAGTTGTAGAATGTTACCACATCCAATACACAAATTTCTATATATGTATGTTTGCTGTAAACAGCAGAAAGTGGTATTTTTTAGTCTAACAGTGTTTGAAAACAAGCACAGCACAGCTCGTTCAAGACATAACAAACAAACCAAAGCCATATAGCAACAACTAAACCAAGATAAACCAAATGGAAAACTACACATCTTTTAAACAAGAGTGCAATCAAACCAAAGTAAATGAAAGCCAGGTTAGCGTTCCAGGCTGAGAGAAAGTGAAACAGCCATCTAGGATGCTCAAAGCTTGTAAAATCAAGTTAAAACTGAGGGTTATCTTTCAATTTACAAACAGTATAAAAACTTCATCAAGGGTTTGAGCTGCCACTTGAGGAAGCATCATGCCAAAAACAAAAGGAATCAGTTCAGATTTTAGAAAATGAATTGTTGATGATCACAAAGCAGGAGATGGGTATACAAAGTTACCATAGTGTCAAGAACTGGAGTGTGAAGTATCATCATGGAATTCAAATAGATACACACAGTGCAGAACAAGCCCAGAAGAGGCAGGAAGTGAAAGATTCTAGACTCCAGAAAGTAAACTAGTGAGAGATGTGTCTAATGACTCCAGAACAACTGCCAAGACACTAGTGAATGACAAAAAGGCAATCAGTAGAACTTTGCACAAGAATGGACTGCGAGGTTGCAGACCAAGAAAAACTCCACTTGTGCAGAAGAGACACCTTCAAGTCAGACGGGAATATGCTAAGAACAACCTGGAGAAAGATTATGTATACTGAAAGCATGTCCTTTGGTCTGATGAGATGGAACTAGAGCCCTTTGGCCATAGAGATGCTGCTCATGTTTGGAGATCTGTAGATCCTGATCCTGTCTGAATCTGTTTTAGATCTGTCACACCATGCATGTAGGTGCCAGTCCTGTGGAATTGTTGCTATCTGGTAGACCCACTTTAGTCTGATTTAGGTGATTTTCGGTGGTTATAACATTGAAAATATTATTTAATATTATTTATCCCCTTGCTGCCAGCTGCTTGGATCAAATGTGAACCATTTTCACATTTGACTGCAGTTAGAGGGTCAAAGGGTGCCGTGACAGAGACAAAAGACCTATAATAGGGTTGCCTGGTGTAGAATGGTTAACACAGTTGCCTCACCGCAAGAAGATTCTTGGTTGAAATCCCAGCTGGGGCCTTTCTGCGTGGAATTTGCATATTGTCCCTGTGTCTGTGTGGGTTTTCTCCGGGTATTCCACCATCCTCTCACAGTCCAAAGATACTGAGTTAGGTTAGGTTAGGTTAGGTTAGGTTAGGTTAGGTTAAGTGGTGATTCTAAATTGGGCATGGCTGTGAGGTAAGCAACGTGCTTGCAGTGTACAGAATAAAGGGCTGTATGAATGTAATTAAAACCATTTTGAGTGGTCAGTAAAGACTAGAAAAGCACAACATAAATGTGAGTATATTGCATTTGCATTTACATCTGCAAGTACAAGCGTCTGGGATGTAACAAAACATCAAATTAAACCCGTTGGAATCTCTTTAATCTGAGCTAGCTAGGACTAACCTAGCTGAGAAATACATAGATCATAAAAGGAGCTGAGGGGGAGGGGGTTATATGATTACTGAGCTGCCATTTCAGTGTGTGTGGGAAACACATGTGCAAGTCCAACACACTAAAGATTTCCTGTCATTGCTTTGAATGCACAGACTAGTTTGCAATAAGCAATTTTTTTTAAAGGTTTGTATTCTAAGTGTTAATGTTGGCTTAAAATTGCATAGAAGGTAGACGGCATCGTTGATGTTTAATGATTGTAATGGTTATACATGATTATATAATAAATCCCAACAGTTCCAGAATTTCTTGCCATTTTCACATCCAATAAAATATTTTAATTAAATCATTATGGCTGTTATGTTTTCATGTCTCAGGGAATAGGTGTTTTTCTCCAAAATCGAGGGTTGTAAAACCTAAAAGAATACTCTCCCTGCTCTCTAAAATATTAAAATGCCAGTGTTACTGCAGAGCAGGAATATGTGAGGCTCGGCTCTGAACGCCCAGCGTGCGCACTGAGTAAAGAGTTAAAAGAACAGAGCTAAAGTTTTGGCAGTATGCTCGCAGCTTTGAGCCATCCAGCTGTGCCAATTACTCACTTGTTCTGATAACACTTCCACTTCTCATTCCAAATAAATAAACACTCCTAGCGGTAACTTTAACACACATATAAGGCATCCCTTTCAGCACCATTTACAGTAAAATTTCTGCCATAAACCTCAGTAACTGGGGTTTGTGTGATTCATCAGGCTGTATCCTCACTTGGAGAAACGAGTGATGGAGCAGCTGAGTGCTCATCAGCGTGGACGGACTCCAACTCATTGCAACATGTTGGCAATCTGTCTACTTCTTATAAATTAGATGGCGATTAATTGCAGACCTTCACCAATCTGTGTGAGATTGATTGCAGTCAGTCTGAACTGAGCAGTAAGGTTGCCTCCCACCACCAAAAAAACTTAAGTGCAATCAGTTGCCAACCACTGCTTTTTTTTTTGGTTGCACAGAGGTTGCCAACCTGCTTTTCCTCTAGTGTGACTGAGACCTGAATGTTTCCAGTGCAAGGAAACTGGTGGAGACTCTGAAAGCTTCATTCATATCCCCAGTCACAGAGTTAGAAAGATGCAGCCTGCAGATTTGACTCTGAGCTTATAATAAATCCTCGGTGTAATCGCTCTCTGTCCTTACATTGGTGTTCAGTATAAAAAAAACCAAACTGATGTGTAACTGGGATCAGAGCAAAACTGTACGGTGTTTGCTGTACGTGCTCTACATGCCGAATGTACTTTTAGTTTTGCTGGTTAGAATGCACTGAGCAAACAAGGGCAAGCACAGTCATTCTCCATCATGGAAAACAGTCATTTTCCAGAGGAAACAGAAAGGCACCCCTGCCGCTCAAGTTATGCAAGTGTTTCGCGTCATATTGTTTGCATCACAGCTCCTTTGTGGAGATATAATTTTTTTCTTTTCATTTCACAGCTCTGTGCTGTTTCCAACAGCTTTTTTAAAATGTACACTTGTGGAAAATCTGTTTTTTAAGTAAATGGTATAATAGCTCTGAATGTGTCTTCATGCTGCCCCCTCTTTCTCACACTGATTCTATTATTTATGTGCATTACATTGCCAAGTCATAGCTTGGTTTCCTGACAACCTGTGGCATTTTGCCTCCTGGTTCCAATTTAAATGACAGGGCCTGTGTCCTTGACCCAGTGTGAAGTTGCTCAGCATCCCATAGCTACCTGCTCTCAAGTGGCACAAGGCCACAAAAACGTAATTAACCACTTCATTTTAATGAATCAGAGGCTGGGGAAATGGACCGAGGGCTTAAGAGGATAAAAAAGAAAAGTGTCTACTTAATATCCGTGTGTCAGTATATGGATGCACATGTATTGTGGCTCTGGCAGACTAACTGAGCCAAGCGGGGCATTAAGGCATCACCTCGTTTGTAGAGATCAAGTCATTTATTTTCAGCCCGATCTGAAACAATTTTTCATGATGGAGCTGCAGAGAGTGTTATCTGCCTTTCTTATTTACCTTTTCTTTTCTTTTCTTTTTTAATTAATGAGTTTTTAAATTAATTAAAGCGTGCCGAAATAGTCACGTGCTTTATAAATTGTTAACCCTTAAATGCCTATTCCCTCCTTTGGTGTTCTGCTTATGGCGGAGAGGGCAGAAATCTAACATAGGTGTTCACCCAGGCCTAGATTGAGTAACTGCAAAGGCCGTAGTATCTATGACACAACTAAAACAAACAAAAACAAAAAAAAACCCCAAAAAAACCAGGCTAAGGTCAAAATTAATTAATGACTCAACTTCTCGTAAAAGCCTACTAGGTTTACAGAGAACCACTGATCGATCACAGTCGACAGCATTATTGCCACAGGCTAAAGACGGAAAAGTCGCCAGCGTCACTAAGGGGCCAAATTTCACTGGCTGACTGATCAGGTCATACAGTATGAGTGGATGTGTGGCTGCGCTTTGGCCTAGTAGTTGAGAGATGTGCTGGATGAGGACTTGGGGCAAAATAGTGCATTGATTATTTACAGTTTATGAATCAGAAACTACATTCTCATACACAGATTTGAGCGATACTGCAGACAGTGAATTTAAAGACACTGGAAATACTGCAAATCTTAATTGTTCTTGACTGGGTCCACTGAACCACCCCTTAGTTATGCTGCTATAGGCCTAGGCTGCTGAGGGGGGTTCCCATAATGCACTGTTTCTTCTCATTCACGTTTATTTACTTGTTTATACTTCACTCTGTATTTAATCATTATTATTAATCTCTGGCTCTCTTCCACAGCATGTTGGGTTTTCTCTGTGTTATTGTAGGGTCTTTACCCACAATCCAAAGTGCCTTGAGGTGACTGTTTGTTGTGATTTGACGCTATATAAAAAAAATTGAATTGAATTGAATTGAATTGAATTGGGTCGTTGCTTGGTTGTTTTTGTGTGCAGCTGGGATTCTCAGTCTGCAGTCTTCGGCTGTGTTTTCCTGCGCTGCATGTGGTTATAATAATTTTCATTGTAAATCATTCTCTGAACCTTTGGTAGGTTGAATACTTTGGATTGGAACTGGGTCTTTGTCAGGTTGCCTAATCTCTATCCTGTTTCCTATTGTTCCATTGTGTTTGGTTCTGGCTCCCTACCTTTGTTGTATGTTTGGATCTTGTTTTCCTGCTGCCTCAGTGCAATGCTTCCTGTTCTTGTCTTAAGTTAAAATCAAAGATTCTTGATATTACCATCTGCCTTAAGTCCTTTGGCTTCAGCCATCATCACCTTTCTGTTGAACATTTGATGAGCCTCTCACTTTTCCAGGTCTTTTTTTCAAATATATATATCTTCAACTCTTAAAGACCAAATGCAAATTACAGTCCCATCAGTCTCAGTTCTACTGCATCAATACACTGAATGAAGATAAAATCAGAAGCTCCAGAAGCTTAGCAGTGGACTTTTGATGTTAAGCTGCTGCTGAATTTTAATTAACAATTAATACTCTGAGGTCAAAGTATCCCTAACCCTAACCCCAATCTCAATCCCTAACCCCATGCTTATATGCGAGACTTTTGAAAATTACTCACCCAAGTCTTGGCAGAAAAAAACAAACAAAACAAAACTATTTTTAGATCTAGCCCTAACTCTGTGTTTGTAGACCTTAGAGGAGTCAGACTGATTAACATTGACAGGGTACAATCATATGCTGGTGGTGGTATTTGCGATCACAGTCAGACATCTCTGTTTATTTGAACTACACAATGTATCGACTATACATCAGGGTGTAGCTGCTCACCTTTCGTGCAACTCGGGCATTCGTAACAACGATTTCACTCATCTTGATTGCTGTCAACAAGCCCCCCTCAAATCAGTTACACTGTGACATTTAGCATTTGATCCAGTCACTGATTTTTCTCAGTGTGTGGCACGCAGCGCTCAGTGCTGCTGCATTTTCCTGCTGCGATCACACGATCATCTGAAAGCACCATATGTATTCATGTGTAAATATAAAGTGCAGGGTTTGCCGGGGACTCGCATTGTTCTTCCCAAATAGTCCACAAGTCTAGCCAGACTAGTGTGTTTGTGTGTGTGTGGGAGTGTGTGCCTGAGACAGCCGAACTCATCCAGCAGCAATGGGAGTTCTATTCAATAAGTGTTATTGCCTTCTCTCCTCCACTCCGCTGTTTATTATGCAGTGGAAAATGATACTTTCCCTTTGGGAGGGTTAGGAAATGGTGTATAAATTGCACTTTCCTTTGGGATGGGTGAGACTGGTGTGTGTATGAGACAGCTGTCAGCTTCCTCTTATAAACCTTTCTCCCTCTTCAATTTTTTTTGAAGTCTCACACGCTGTCTGGTGTTTGTGTGTGCGTCTGTGTTAACATGTCTCAGGGGTTGGGATGTGCTTGTCAGTTCTTACAGCAGCATCTGGCTGCACTACAGTAACTCTCCCATCCAACACACACACACACACACACACACACACACACACACGGAATAAAACCATCAGAGCGGAACAAAACATTCTTCTCTCTGGGGGATTGTGTATGTTCAGGTGTTTGTGTGTTATGTATGTGTGTGCACCCCACCCACAAAAGAACATCTAAATGACCCAGACCTGTGGTCCATTGACTGTTACCAAACTTACACAAAATTATCATGTGTGTGTCCATGCTGCAGTTCAGTATGCTCTTGTCTGGTTGTTGGTATGCTTCCTTGCCAGTGTACACATGCATGTGTTGCCTCAGTCTCCACAATTTCTTTGACCAAAAAAACCCCCAAAAAACTTATATAACATACTGCGTTGTTACATCCAGCATAATAGATTCTGAATTGCAACATAATTCCTAAAAGGGAAAAAAAGTTTCCTGTAAAAAGCAAGAACAAGTTTTATGAGAGGCAGAAAAATATCTGTGCATCTTCAGTCCAAAAGTCATCCAGTAAACTCCAGTGAATTGCTTGGTGGACATTGAAATGGTGCATCATTAACATCAGGTTAATAGGTGATCACTTTGACTGTCTGAAACAACAAGCTCTTAGTCTGTACTGCAGCTGCACATTCCTCTTTCACAAGGGCTGAAGCTGCAGGCAAGACTTTTTTAAAATAAATTATTCTTTGAATTGCATGCTGTTCCTTTTGTAGCATTGATTTCTCTCACTGAGACACAAAAGAATTAATTGGATTGCTTCAGAAAAATTGCTTTGTGTACGCCAAGGTGAGCCAGACACTGGTGGTTCTAACTGAAAAATGACACCAATGTCGCAATGAATCGTGCTGCGTTCATGTGTTCTTCACATAAATGGAAAGAGTGGATTCTATTATGAGTTTTCAGTGAAAATATTGGACGTGACATTTGTGGCCTTTCCGTGATTATGAATATACTCTTAAGAATCAAAAACCTTACCTGATTTTAATTAGGCCACTGTCACATGCACATTCAGATCACTTCCAACTTGGCCCCCCAAAAATGCAGTCACTCTAGAGGACACTTAATGCTGGCTGCAAAATCAAGTCAAACCCTAGAGACCACGGTAAAATGTCCAACTTTATAGCATTAACCCTCTATACTCCAATACAATTATATTGAAATGATCCAGATTCCTGAGAATTCCAAAAGAAAAGGGAAATCTGCTGAGCATTCTGAACACCTAAATACAGCTTAAAAACAAAAGTGTCAATTATAAATAAGTTTTCAGATCATAAATAGCTCTTTTAAACTATATATGACCATTTCATCATCTCTTTCTCATTATTTCTTTCTCCTCCTCCTGTTCTGTCTCCTCCACCACTGCTTTCTCTCTCCAGCCTTATCTCCACCTCATCCTCTTCCCCAAGCCTCATCGTCTGAAAGTACCTTTTGGTGTCCTCATCAGAATCAATAAGTTTCTCATTAACATGTTGCGAAATAATGAAACGTTTATGTGTGTTATTACAAGTGCGTATATGTTGACACTCAAATCAATACAAGGACAAGGTTCTAAAAAATGAATTTCACTAATTTTATACCATTTTCTTTGGTTGGATGTATCTGCTTTTGCTATGTCCCACACACTGGTCTGCTACATTCAAACAGTGTAATAAGACATTAAATGGGACAAAATTATAATACCTTTTAGATTTCCTTCTTATTCTTGCCAAATTGTTGGGTAAAACAAGTCATTTTGATGCTTTTGTCTCTATCATGGGGTAACTGAAATCAGTGACATCACCGCCCCAAATCTGTCTCTAAACTGGCGGTTGAAACAACTGCTGCAACTACAGTGAGTGTCTACACTTATATTTCCTATTTTATATATATATATATATATATATATTTCCTAATTTCCTCATTATGTATGTAGTTAGATGTTGTCGGGTTGTATCCAGTGTTTTGAGTTTTTTTTTTATTAATTAAAGATCATAATTATAATCATAATTATGATTGTCTATCTCCTTGTAATTATATTTTTAGATTTATGCTGAAGTTTCTAGTTTCAGTTTTCCTGGCTTCCTTGTTTCCTGTGTCTTGTCAAATCTCCGTCTCTGGTGTTTAGTTACTTGCTGTTTTATTTTGCCTCTTGTCTCTTGTGTGTGTTGTGTTCAGTTTTGTGTCCTCTTGTCTCGTTAGTTAGATTCTGTTTACCTGTGTCTTGTTTTCTGCAGCTTCTCCTCACTCCCTAATCACCTCGTATGTGTATTTAAGTCCTCGGTCTTCCTCAGATCTGTGTTGCATCCTCCCCGTGCCGTGTGCTCCCTCAGTCTGTTTTCGCTTTTGTTTCGGAGTTCTGGCTTCCTGGCTCCAGTCCTGCCTTGTTTTGGTACTTCGTATTTTTGAAAAAACTTCAGCATAAAAGCTGCTCTTTGAGTTGAACTGTTGTCTCCCGAGTCCTGCATTTGGGTGCACACCCTGCCTGCCACACAGCCATCGCTTGACGGTCTCAACCCCTCTTATAAAAAACATGATGAAAGAAGAAAAAATGTTACCTGACAAAACTTAAATTTTTTGCTCGAAGCAATAC
>JAMQGT020003093.1:0-39241 GCA_024447675.2 Pterophyllum scalare | reverse complement strand
TGTGACTCCAAATCCAGGCCTCCATTGGTTAATAAATTTGATTTCTATTGATGATTGTTGTGTGATTTTGTTGTCAGCACATTCAACTTTGTACAGAACAAAGAACAAAGTATTCATTGAGAATATTTCATTCATTCAGATCTAGGATGTGTTATTTGAGAGTTCCCTTTATTTTTTTGAGCAGTGTAATAACATAACGACATCAAGCCTGTGACCAACTGACATTTTTGCACTCTTTTGTGATGCCTTTCCAAGGCATTGATTAAAGCCTCTTTCAGTTGTTGTTTGTTTTGGGGGTTATTCCCTTAAGTCTCCTCTAAGGGAATATACTCTATAGGGTTTAAGTCTGGCAGACCTTCCACTTCTTGTCCCAGAGTTTTGGCAGTGTGTTTTGGGTCATTATCTTGCAGCACGATGAAGGCTCTCCTAATTAGTTTAGTTGCATCTTTCTTTAAATTGATAGACAAAACATTTCTGTAGACTTCTGAATTTTTTGCAATGCTGGCATCATGTGTGACATCATCAGTGGAGATTAATGCAAGCCAAACTATGACATTATCTCCACTGTTTCATAGATGAGTTCATATGTTTGGGATTATGAGCAGATCCTTTCTTTCTCCAACCTTTAGCTTTCCCATCACATTGGTAAAGGTTAATCTTTGTCTCATCCGTCCATAAAATGTTGTCCCTGAATTTCTGAGGCTTGTCTTTGTACTTCCAGCCTGGCCTTCCTACTTTTCTTGATAATTAGCGGTCTGCATCTTCTGGTGAAGCCTCTGCGTTTTTGTGCATGGAGTCTTCTGTGAACAGTAGATTGTGATACCTTCACTCCTGTCCTTTGGAGGTTGTTGATGATGTCACTAACAGCTATTTTAGGGTCTTTCTTTGACACTTACCATGTTTCTGTCATCAACTGCTGCTGTTTTCTTGGATCTACCTGTTCAACATCTGTTACTTAGTACAGCAGTATACCAACGTTCTTCTTCAGGGCATTTCAAATGATTGTACTGGCTATGGCAAATGTTTGTGCAATGACTGATTGATTTCCCATCTTCTCTCAGCTTCCCATTGGCTTGTTTTTCATGTTGGTCACTCCTCTAACTATAAATACACAGTCTGCACCGGCAAAACTCAAATCTGAAACTGAACGTAGACATCCAGTGCTATTTATTGTTTGAGTAATCAATGCAACAGGACAAACCTGGGCAACAAAACACACCTGGTAGTCACGTGTAAAAAAAACAAAAACAAAAAAACAAAAAAAAAAAACAATGAGTGGGTTCAGACAAAAGGTGCTATCATCTAAACTATGGATCAGATCCAATACATAGACATAAAAGCTGAGATATTTATCTTTATTCTGATGTTCATCTTCAAATGTTAAATAAAGGCATAGGCCTCGCTTTTTCAGTCAAGGGTTTGCAATAGTTAGCAATGAGTCTTTCACATCTCAATCGGATTTAAGTCTGAACTAGGCCACCCCAAAACCTTAAATTGCTAATATTAAAATTTGTTTGATGATCTAAAAACATGTAAGTGTGACAAATATGGAAAAAACAAAACAAACAAACTAAATAGAAATAAGAAAGGGGGCCAAATCCTTTTTCACAGCACTCTACATACTGACAATGCTTTTATAACTATTTGGCTCAGCCAGTGAAGAAATTAGAAATCAATCAATATACTTGATCAGTTTCACCATATCTCGTTATCTGTATCCTGCCAGTTAGCTGTCATAAATAATGTATACAGGTTTAAAGCTAGTGTTAAAAGATTGATTTTCATGCAGTAAAGTGGCTTCAGCTGTAACAATGAGAAGCTGCTGGGTGTTTCTTAGGTGTACTGTAGGCAGTGAACTTAGACTACATGGTCTTCCTTCCTACATTTGTGGGAGGTGCGTGTATGAGCATATGTGAATGGGAGAGAGGGAGTGAGCGAAATTATGTGAGAGCTTACTCTTCCGTTCAACCTTGCAGAGGAGAGCAGTACACGCTGTGCACAGCAGATACATCTCCCACACATAAACACGTTGCACTGTTTTCTTACTGTGCAAAACAGACCAGAGCTCCTAACTGCAAGATTGAGGTCTTTGTGTGTATGATTGCGTGGAAAAACCATTAAAGAGAATGAAAGAAAGTAAGAGGGAGCCATTTTCAAAGAGGTACTCTTAAAATTTTAATTTGGGCCTTAGGTTATTGCATTGGTAATGGTGAGGGGAATGAAAGCACAGGGACGGCAGAGCATGCGTGTCTTTGAGGTGGACAGACGATGATGACAGAGATGCAGTGTCAGCACAGCTCTTTTTCTGGCTAAGTAAGTGACACTGGAACGCCACGGGTAACGCGACGACACGTGATCTAAGTGAGGAGGAGGCAATCCGTATGCGAATGTTCACGTCTATCCACCTGTACTTTATATCACAATTATTAGGAAAACATATTGAGCTTTGAGGACTTATTCGTTAGATTTACATTTTTTTTATGATGGTTTGAGCGCGCCAATGTGTGCGGTGCATTAGAGTGTGTCGCAGTTTAGTGCCAACCCCATGTCCCCTCTCTCCTTTGCCATCTGTGCTCCTGGCATGGCTCCTTAGTGTCGGTAATGAAGAGGAACCACCCCCAATCCCCACTCCTCTCTCTCGCTCTCGCTCTCTCTCTCTCGCTCCTATTTGTCTGGCTCCCTAACAATCCTTTCCTTTTATTGTGTTCTCTTTACCTCCAAAATGACTCTTCAAACTACTGCCCACAAATTGTCATACACTTATAAATCCCCAAACTGCTCATCTGTCCAAGGTACCTCTGCATTTGAAACACCCTCCTGTACTGCAGCTCCTGTGAATCTGCTTGACTTGCTATTGATTCTTCTTTAAACAAAGCTTCTCAGCATGGCGCCTCTTAAGTTCAAGCGGTTGAAAGCTTACTTCCCATCCAAATGAACAAATCCTATAAATACTGCACATCTGTGTTCCAAACCCCACACTGAAAGTCCATCCTAACCCAAGATTGTATATACTTTCACACAAGCATATGTAATCACACATTAAGCACACATTAATCTGAACTGCTATATACCTGCCCATAAGTCAGTGTAAATGTCAAAGTTGTTTCATGTCAGAAAAGCATTTAGCATTTAGAGTCCAGTGAAAAAGTAAATGTAACCCATATGCTAAGCTCTCTTAAGGTCCCACCACTGCATTTCAATTGGGCTGAGGTCTGGACTTGACTGGGCTATTGCAACGCCTTGGTTCTTGGTTTGGTTCAAACCCAAATCAGCACCACTCCACCTCCATCGCCTGTGACAGTTAGTATATGTTTGTGCTGTTGTGTTGTGTTTGTTTTTCACTAGACATGGTGCTGTGCATTATGACCAAATGCCTCCACTTTGGTCTTATCTGTCCAAAGGACATCGCTCCAGAAGTCTCGTGGCTTATTTGGATGCAACTTCGCAAGCCTAGCATACAATAGCGTAAAAACATTTTCCCATGATTGTATTTTACAGTGTTACTAAAGGTTCTATCCAACTCTAAAAGGGGCGCTTAGAACCCTCATGCATAATGCCATAAATCTGATTTTTGAAAAGATGTATATTTAAATATGTCTTTAACAGATCCAATTTTAATTAGGTGTTTAGTTTCTTAATGTATTTTTATAAGTATGACTTGCGAAATGAATTGACATTATGAAGCCATCGCCTGGACTTCAACTGCAGGTGAACTATTCTGTAGCTGGCTTATCCACTGTGTTTGCTCCTCTACGCTCACTCTCCACACACTCATTCTCCATCATTCCCTTGTTTTGCTGAGAAGTATTTTGAGGGCAGTAGTTCAGGAGATTTTTGGACGCCGTGCCTTCCCGAACCCCAGGTTCAATGCCCTTCTCCTCTTGTTTGCCTCTAATGAGCCCTCCCTTGTGCCAGCTTGGCCTGGAGCAGATGGGTTGGTTCAGCATGGCATCACCAGCCGACACAGTGGCATGTCAAACAGGCGGTCACGGGCCTGGGCATGCCAAGTGCAGTCATACTCTACTGCCATATGGGAATAATGTGCACTGAGATCACACTGGACAGACTGACAGAGTGGGATACACGGTCTGATTTGCCTGCAGATCAAAACAAATCCAAATACTTAACTATATATGTCTAAGCCTCAAAGTACACGCAAATTGTTCACCAGACTGAGGTCCGGGTACCATTGCAGCCATTCATCTGTACACACACGCAAAATCCTCTCTACCCTACTAATGACAGTCCTAGAAGCAGACGTGCTGTGCACTCATAACTTTGCCAACAGACACACTCACATACACACACAATCCACACCATTCATCAAATGGCAATAAAAGACACACACACACACACACACACACACACACAGTTCAATACTACACTCACCAGCCCTGGTAGTTGCTCCCATTTACACACCAATAGAGGCACACACCACACACCCTCCCCTCTGTCCTCTGCAGACTGTGATGATGGTCTGTGTTTGGGAGGTTAATGGTTGTTTGCTCCCCACAACCTTCACACTTGATTACTCAAGTCGACTGCTGTCTGGATTGCAGGGGACATCTCCAATACACCACAGGCCTTCCTGCCACGGCTCTCATAAGTATGCCCTGTTCATTAGAAATGTTAATGTAGTTTGAGGACACCATGTGCAGGAAATTGATCCTCAGTGTTGTTTCAAAACACAGCATTGGAAATGATTTATCAGTGTCTAAAGATGCATCTTGACAGGTTGAGGAGCAGAAAAGACCTCCAAAAAGCATTCTGTAGTATGCAGGTCACATTCGTGTTTATTACAGTTTAAATAATTCAGTGTGGGCTCTGCGCTGCATATGATGACCATCTGATTTCCATTTGAAAGTGAGGAAATACGTTCTATGGCTAATTTGTGGAATTACTATAACATGTGGCAAAAATTACACAGCCGCCGCAGTGCTGCAGTTTATAGAACAGGTGCCACAACTTCAAACACCGCACGAAATATCTGTTCTTTAATGTGGTTAACTTGCTGGTAATAAACCAGTCTGTCAAGCAGATCTTTTAGTCTTGACTTAGAGAGCATCTACTGTTGTAGGGCTGCTCGCCCCAAAGTGTTCCAATAAAATGTGATGGTGGGGATTTAAAATTTAATAGTTATTGCACTATTTTACAGATATACTGATTATGATTCAGCATATTGACCACGGTACAGGGTTCTGTAGCTTTCTTGATCTGAAAAGTCTCGAGTTTGTGGAAGAATTTGCCACGCTGACTTCTGAAGTCGAACAGGTGAGCTTGTTTAATTGAAATGAAGCGCGGGCCTGTGGGAAACAGATTTTACACTGCTGAGTGTTAGAGTAAGATGATTAAAGAGTACATTTGCATGCCATCTTTATAGAGGAGACGTACTACCAGAGTGGCAGAATCATAATGAGCACATATTCAAATGCATAATTGAAGTAATCATATATTTATGTAAATAATGACAGTCAATATAGGCATGGAGTCAAATAAAACCCTTGGAATTGACCTTGCACAGCAAAAATTTGAGCACATAGGACATGATTTACTAATTTTTTTGTGCATAGCTTGTTTATCCTGCACTATGAACACACCACTCTATGTTCTATTAATTATAGCCACAGGCACATGATTTAAATTAGGTCCTGTTTCAGATATCTGTGGATCTGATTAAAATATACACAATGCATAAGTAATCACGTAAACTGAAAGACTGCATACCGCAGACATGTTTTTTCAATTTGGAAGAAAGACTAATTTTGATAAGCATGCTGTTTTGTATTTACAATAGCCTGCAACCTTAAAAACACGAGTAAAGCACAGGAAAGAAAAAAAAAGGGGGAAAATAATTGTGCAAATCCACACAAAAAGATAACTGAAATTTTATTTTGCCACTCAGCGTATGATGAGGCCATAAACAACTGAATTATTGTTCGCTGGTTTTAAAATGTTTTCAGTGATATTACACTTTTTTTGCTGTAGCACTAGATTTGAATCAGTGACCAAAATCTGCTTCCCACTATCCACAAATCTCTCATATATGTGGTGAAAACTGAATTTACAGGAGGTAAGACTATGCAAATGATGCCTTAGTCAGAGACCCAGGGGTGCCATTTTATGATTCATGACTAGTAACTGTTAACTATCTTCATTGACTTTCAGATACAGAAGTGTCTTGTTTAAAAATGAGCTATGCAATGGCTAGAGTGGAGAGCGTATTTGGGCTGAGCCACAATATTATATAGATTATACATGTGAGTTCGGATAGAGTTCTTTATATTGTTCTACTCTTTCTTTTTTTGCCTCAGTTGCTCTGCGGGCACTGGTGAAGCATCATTTACTAAATGGTTATTATGTACATATAGCAAATGTGTGAATGGAAGCAGAAACTACTTTCCTGCTGTAGTGTAATGTGGTTTATAGGAAGGCTGAGGGTTCTTCAATGGAGGCAAGTGACCCATTTGGACATGACATTTTTTCTGTAAAAGCAAAGGCTCGTAGCAGAAATAGTTACATAAGATAAGTTAATATAGTTTCTATGGCAAGAGACAGGGTTTATTTTGTTCTTCGGAGTTGTCAGGATAAGGCCTCTTTTGACGATAATGCCATTTGGCTCCTATCTTAAGATATCATATTTTCTGACTCAAAGGAGCGCAGGCCTATCTCTGCAGATCTAATGAAAAGCTGGGTGTGTTTCTATGCACGCGTGTGTGCGTCTGTGTCTGCATGCATGCCATCTAAATGGCAGCCATCTGCTAACAGCGAAGATGGCGTGATGGAAATGAAAGATATAAGCCGATAACAGAGATAAAAATACAAGGAGACATCTATATCATGAACCCCCCCTTTTTTTTTCCATTACTGCTCCTAGCTATATTTCTATGCACCGTCCCCCCCGCCATTCAAAACTACATTTCCCAACTCCATAAAGCCACTCACCTTGCTCTACCCTGGGTGCGGTACCTGAGAGAACAGAGATATTTCTTTGTGGAGGATGGTGGTGTTGGGAGGGATGTGTTTTGTGGGAACATGGAAGTGATTGGGGAGTGGTAGGTGGGGGGTCTGGTAGTCAGTTGAGTACACAGTTTTCAAGCTGACACAACAGCAAAACAGCCCTCCTACGGCCACATCCAAAATATCTCCTGCATGGCGCAGCATTACAAAAAAAGTCAAGAGGTGGCTTAGTCTTGTGTGTACAGTACAAAACTGTGTGTGAGTGTGTATGTTGATGATGGGAGCGGTCCACGACAGAAGAGAAATAAGAAGCAGGGAGGGGAGCAGCAAACAGATTATGTCCCCCAGCCATGATTATCTACGCCTGCCGCTCTGACCCCCTGTGCCAATTACCGAGATAAGGAAGCCTTGCCCATGTGTGTGCATTTACAGGAGTGCGCCTACATTCCTTTTACTGAAGCAAAATATGTGATGCTTGCTCGTACATAGGGCATTTGTATTCACTGGTTACTATCAGGGACCACACACTTTCTCTTTCCCACTGTTCTTGTCCCATTGCAGGGGTGGGGTGAGGAGTGGGAGTTGCGGTGCTTTCGAATGACAAGATAGCTTCTCTTGATAGCTTCTAGAATTGCACATGGTCAGGAAGACATTTGAGTCAGGGAGATGTTGAGAGGACACCTGATTGATTTCGAGAAGCAGGAAATGAATCATACATTTTCTCCATCCTCTCCAGAATTTTAGAGCGCCTGCTGGAGCTTCAAAGACAGGCAACTCCCATCTTCCCTTTCGTGCTGCCATCTGTGCCCTCCCTCTCTGCGTTCCCTTTTCATCCTCACCCTCCTTTGCATGCTTCTTATCAGTGTCTGTCATCCTCTCATTTTAACTCCCTCTCCTTACATCTTCCTTCCCCACAGGTCCCGTAGGGGATACTGATGTATGATTTGACCCGCATTTCCCAACATGCTGTAGTAAGAGGGGCTGATCCCATGAGGCAGCCATCAGTCCTGTAAGACAGCATGGGTCTCGACAGCTCCAGGATGGTGCCAGTTCTCTCATTAGAATATCCGCAATGAGTCAACGTGTAGTCTGTCACTAGAGTCTCACAGAGCTGAAAAGAGGCACAATGGCCACCTGGACTAATGTGATGCCACTGAAGGAGGCACAACCCAGCTCAAGACAAAGAGGGGGAGGTGTGGGTCTTTATGGCGCACTATCCACCTGCAACGTCACATACCGTGTGTGTCAAAATCAGAAACATTGTTTGCCATAAGCCTACATGCAGGTGTTCTTGCTTTCAGGAATCAGTGCTTCGGCAATGCACATTCAAAAGGTTTTGTAATGTGTCATTCTTTTATTAAACAAATATTCTAACAAGATTTTTGGCTAATTTTGATGGCACCAATTCATTTGTTTGGATTCCATCAGTTGTGACGAATGTGTTTTTTTTTGTGTTACCATAATTCTGATGGAAACAAACTGTCCATGTGGACAGGAAAATCTTTTATATTTCAGGACTTATCACTATTTACAACACAAAGATGCCCAGATACTGTAATACAGAAAAGCTATAAGATTAATGAGAACCACAGTATTGAATTAACAATCAAACAGTTAACATTTTTTTTTATGAAACTTCTGCTACTTTTGTTTTGTTTGTCTAATAGTTATTAAACAACAGGAATACAACCAAAACAACAAAACATACCAAAAATACCCTTTTTACTTTGCTAGACTAAAATCAACAAAACTGTGAATGCAATACACAAAAATGAAAAGACTCCAAAACCAACTGGGCCTCAACAATGAGACAACAGCGACACATAGCAGTGGGACTGGACACGTGTGAATAACATCTTGTTACTGCTAAAGATGGCTTAACTGCTTGGCTGCCAAAGTTGATTCCCCTGAAATGGAAAGGGTCCAATATACACGCTGAGGTTTCAGATGTCACTGAGCAAGTCAAGCTCTATAAGTTTTCTATAGGCTATTTTTGTTAATGTTTGTATTTTTATTTTTTTATTTATTTGTTTATTATTTAGTTATTTATGCCAGGCCTGACAGGCAACAAGGAAGGGGCAAGAACAAGAGGGGAAAAGGAAAAAAAAGGGGGGGGGCAGAACACAGGGAAGAAAGGAAAGAAAATAATCAAAGAAAAGTCGATATACACACATACACCCATTCACACATCTATACATATGCATACACACATACACACAATTTTGTTGTTTTGCAGTAATGTGTGTGTATGCGCCCCCTTTCATGCAATGTACTCAATAACGAGGGCAAGAAAATGCAACCATGCCCCCCGCGATCCAGAGGCAAATAGGAAAGGACCCAGGGGACCCAGGCCATCCACAGCCCACTAGGAGCTCAGAAGACCTGAGGCCACACATCCCGATGGCAACCGCGTGCACACCCCAGAGGAGGAAGGAGGGAGACCACAGACGGAGCCCCCACGGCCAAAGGGCAAGAGTCCAGAGAGCCAGAGGCAATGAGCAGCCCACCCCCAACCCACACCCCCAGCACAAGCCGAGCATGCGGCCCCCGAGGCCCCAAGTGCCCGAGAACGGCCCGACACCTGGCAGAGCCTCCCCCCCACGTCAAAGAGACCCAAGCCACCCCCAGGCCACAGCCGCCAAGGGAGCGGGTCAAAAACCACGCCAAGACATCCGGCCACGCACCCCGGGACTCACAGGCACCCACACCCCATGGGCGGCAGTGACGATCAGTGGGGAGCAGTGTGGAGCAACTGAGTCCCACAGGTGCCAAGCCTCATTAAGCCAGAGGAGGTCAAATAAAATTTTTTAAAAAAAGCTACAGCATCATTCTTTTTAAATCTTCTACATTCCCTCAGTATAAACTGCAGCAACTTCAGTATTGTCTATTAGTTTCTGAGCTATGTGCAGCAGCATTTCTTATGCTAGGTTGTGCTGGAAATGAAAAGCAGTGACTTTTGTGAGTCCACATTTTAGTTTTGTCAAGTACATATTATGACTCATTGTCAGGATCATACAGTATATACTACTAATATGTTATCTTGGTATGTATCATTGGAATTAGCAAGGTTTCACAGTAACTAGCCTTAACAATCACATTAGCACAATGTTTAATGACAGAGGTTACTATACACCCCGATGTAAATGAGCTGGCAGCTGTGTACATATACAATTTATTACGCCGCCATGTTTCCACACAAACACATTAATACATTCCATTCGAGCTCTAGTTAGGAAAATGTTCTGGTTGCATATTCCTTTGAAGTTTATAAAGGCTTCAAAGAACTTCGTTATTAAGTCATGCCTGTTTAACATTTTAAGAGGCATTTGGTTTGTCTCCATTAAAACATGCAAAGAGCTAAACGTGATAAAATATTTTAAAATTAAGCAGAGTTGCACAGAGATATTTATGTGTAGTCTTTACCAGACTGTTTGTGACAGCACACTTTTTTCCTACGCAAATGCTACGAGGGCTGCATATACTTGATGCTTTTTTTTTCTTTTTTGCTGGTGTTCAGCATTTTCACCAATACCACACTGATGACTGTTAATTTTATTTAAATGTGTTAACTACTTGAAAAATGCTAGATTAATTTCAGTTGTACTTTATTGAGCAAGATGACCGATTTTAACATAAGTCTGTTTATATTAAATTATGCACCAATCTCTGAGGGTGCACCAGAGGCATTATGTTAATAATACTTCTCTTGTTGGCTCATTGCATCATGCTTGGCCTGGAGTTTTGGAGGATACAATGAACATTAAGTAAAAAAGAGACATCCTCCACTGGAGCATTAAATTGCCTTAAAAAAAAAATCAAATCCCGATATAAGCATCTCCAAAATAAAAGTTGTTCAGTCCATCTCTGGCACATGCTCCAACTTTCCAAACTGTAGGATGTTGTACATGCTGACAGCAACTTTTAGTGCCTACTGCAACTCCATCTTTGACATCTACTTGGCTCAGACAAGACATGATGACTCATGATTTAAGTGAGTGATTGGACACTCATTCAAATTCAATATTTGTGATTCACTGAGAAAAAAACAGAAAGCCATCTGCTTGGAGGCAAGTGAGACTGAGCTAGGGAGGTAGGTAAGAACCCAAATTCAATACAAATAACACTAAACAAGTCATCTATTCAGACTCCTCATGGCCATGACACCTGCCATCTCAACACTTGTATTGTATCTGCAGTGAAAATAATTACAGGGCTCTTGAACTTTACTACTTAATTCAGTAGTTGCGGCTGCACGTACTGTAACACGTGGGTTCAAGCTGTTTAGGGATTACCCGATATTGATCAGTCCACACTATATTTAACAGGACGCACGCATCTGTGCATTTGCATTTGTTTTTGTAAATGTGCATACTGACAGAACTGGGCAACAACGTTGTCATCTACGCACCAGTGTGCATGGTTCTGGTAATAGTAATGCTCTGTGGTACCATCAAATGAAAGGCTAAAGTTAAATTCCCGCACTATTTTATGGTATAAGGAGGAGATCACTAGAAAAATATTCTGAATTATTAATTTTTCCATCCTGTCATCAGCTCTGCAGTTTCAAGCTGTGTCCTCAAATTGTACTTTAAAATGACGCTGGTGTTTGTCCCAAACTCACCTATTGTGTTGTGAGTCACCATTCCACCACTAGAGGTCACTACTTTATTCTACTTCACACAGATTATGGCGTAAGGTCAAGTTGAGTACGGACAACAGTGATTATTTAATATGTCACTATATTATTTTTGGTCTCATATATTAAGATTTTTAAAATTCCAAAGTGTGTAATCTTATTTAGGTCTTGCTCACATAAATGTGAATCAAATATAATCATTACCTGTATTTACGTATTTGTATAAACACCCTTAAAGTCAGAGAAAGAAAGCAATATTAGACTGTCTAACAAATTAAAACTTAATACATTTCAAAAACATGGCAATGATTTTATTAGATTTCAAGATGTATGAACGCTACGAGGAAACAAAAGGTCAAGTACCAAGATTACAGCTTTTAAAGTACAGTCTTATTCTCCCCCTTGCTTGCTTGTTTTTAAATTACAACAGAAATGAATCTTGTTGATGCAAATTAAGGCACCATAAGTGTGAAGAAAGCAGGTGAGCTATGGTACAGTATATCTGGGTTTGAAAAATACCTCAGTTAAGAGCTAAAGTGTAGTAACAACCTGCTGTTGACACAGGAACAACAAAGGGAAAGGGGTAACAGTGTAAATCATTTTTATGATACATTAAAATCACTATCTATTCACATTTTTTTAAATGGAGTTATGAAATAGTAAACACTCGACGTCCTCTGTCAAAAAGGTCTTCGTTGTGATGATTAAAGAAATGCTTTTTTACCTCCTCTGTGGAGGTCATATTTTTGGTAGCAGTTGCGTACATGTGTGCATATCATTCCGTCTCTTAACACAATAGCTCAAAAATTTTTGAATGAATGCTGACAAATTTTTTGTAGGAGTGTAGAGTGGGGTCATGTAGACAAGCCATTAAAATTTGGCTTCAAGATCTTCAATGTCAACTCAATGATTTATTGGTCAAAAATTGTAAAAAAAAAAAAAAAAAAAAAAGCCTTAAAACTTAGAAACTATGATTCATACAATTGTGGTGTGTATTGTCAACATACGGAAAGTAAAGATTTAAAATATCATGTCATTTGACCGCTGACCTCTCCTTCAAGTTTATTTTTATTACTGTCATTGTTTGAACTGACAAAATATACATTTAGGGATTGATGTGTTGGAATTCTAAATATTATATTACTTTGGATGTCTGACCTTTTCCTCAAGGTCAAATAAGGTCAAACTTTCACAAAATGTTTTTTTTTTCATATTTCACATATGCCTGTTATGCAAGAAGATCCCAAAATGTGTTCTATCTTTAAATAAAGTATTGCCAAAAGTAAGAATATTAGCTGACTAGTTGGTTAGAAATATACTGTAGCATAATATTGTATCATAAGCTCAAGTTATTCCTGTCCAGTTATATAAAGATCAATACCTATTATCCATTGCCTACTCCTACATGTTTGTATCGTCAAAGTAGACATCTGTCATGCTGCCCTAATCTGATTTTTACTGCACTACAAACTTCTTAAAGTAAGTTTAAAAAGAACCAAGAAAACAAAATAATTATATACAAAAAACAAACAAACAATACTATTTGCTTAAAAGTAAATATTGCTCAGAGAGTGAGCTGCCTTGGAGGAGGTTTGCACTTTCAGAACATTTCTTGTTGGTTTTTTGTTTACTGTATTGGCACTGACAGTAACCAAGTAAACCTGCAATAAATCAACAGTTTATCATTTGTAAAGACACATCAGCAGTGATTGCAATGTTATCAGTGACACGATCACTGCACAAACCAGGGACTGAAGACGGTGCAGCAGTGCAGCCAACCGCTTGTCTGTTTATCTGTCTGTATAGTCATGTGTCATGTGTTTCCTATACACGCTGAATTAAGGTAACATATTCTGTATGTTACATTTCTGCAACCCTGGCTCTCAGGTAAGCTTTTTTTTTTTTTTATACACATCATAGCACAATGAATGAAGTGCAACATAAACAGCTTGCTTAAAATCACAATCTTAAGTAAAAATGAAAAGTTTAACATGAAGAACATTTTAAGTGTCATTTGTCAACAGGCATGACAGCTCAGTGAGAAGATGTCAACGAACAGATGGAAGGATGTATCCCAGAAAGCCTCCTTCATCCTTCTGAGACCAGGGGAGTGGGTGGAGAACAGGAGGACAAGAGGCAGACGAGGACAACCTTCACATAAAGAGAAGAAGAGACACAAGATGCTGCGAGGTAAAGAAGCAGAGAAATGTGATTCAAGGATGGGAATATGAAAAAAAGTAAAGCGGATGGAATTTTGTTTGTGCTCTCCAATGTGTTAAAAAAATATAAAAATGAAGAGTCTTTCCAATTTTGCCACCCATCTGACTTCCAGTCCCTCCTGGATAAAACACTAAGATAGAAATGTCTTACATTTGCATTTTAATTTCCAAACTTATTTCTCTCTGATAGTTTGAATCAAGAAAATGTCTGCGAGTACAGCATTTTATGCCTGCGCAACAAGTTACCAGTGTACATTTTTGAGTTTATTATAAGATATAAAGCTCTAAGTTTCAGAATTCAAGCAATGTGACTGAAATCCCCACATAATGGGGACATAAATAGACAAAATCTAGTAAATGAAGGACGTTGTTATTTCAGGAAATAACACCAAATGTACAGACATGTTTGTTAGGAAGAAACAGCATGCCATCCATGATATCTGTGCTACTGCAAAAATAACACACTCTTTCAAACCATAGAGGCTTTTGTCCTAAAATGCTAGGCTGTGTAGTATTTTGCAAATTCACTGTGTAGGGCAGACAATTTTAGGTTTCTGTAATACCCAATATTTTCAGACTAGCTATAATGCGCCCTCTAGCGTTTAGACCACGACAGTGCACGTATAGAGACACGTGAGATATCACTTCGCTGGGTTTGCCATTTCAATTGCCTGGTCCTGATGTGTGCTGGCAGCCCTCCATGATCACATTTCACCCTCCAGTGAACAGCAGGGGTGTAGCACAGCACAACAACAGCCGCAGCTCTGGAAGCTCCGCAGTGTTGTTTCTCATCTCTTCAGGTCCCCACGAGGTTGACAAGCTCTGTTCAGTCAGTTACATGTTGCTGGAGCTACCATTGTGCTGTTTCTTGTCATAATTGTATTAGTTTTCCCAACGTCCTCACTGGAAATCAGATTAATAGTTTGAAGATAACATTTTATTGAATCGCTTTCACTTTTTCAGCTAAAAAAGGATTTGTTAATTTAGAATTTTAAGTTTGAAGTTTTCCAGAATTCAGAAACTGTGAGCATTAATAGTTTGGGTTATAATGCAAGAAGCAAACTGTGATCAGTATACAGTTTAGCAGTGCACATGTTTAATTGTAGCACTACCACAACCTCGATGTGGGGAAAATCAAGGTAAATGCAATGTGTGGGTATAAACATTCACCTGTCACATTATTAGGTACATTTCTTGTACTGGGTTGGACCCCCTTGTGCCCTGAGAACAGCCTTAATTCTTCATGGCACAGATTTAACAAGTTGCCAGAAATATTCCTGAAAGATTTTGGTCCATGTTGACATTATGGGATCACACAGTTGCTGCAGATTTGTTGGCTGCACATCAATGATGTGAATCTCCCATTCCACCACATCCCAAAGGTGCTCTGCTGGATTTAGATCTATAAATGCAAAGTGGGCAAATCTACTGTAGATAGATAATTAGATATTTTTGGTTTGTTGTAAAGCTTCACAGTAGAGGGCAGCACTGAGGAATGGAGATGTGGCTGGTCCAGCTTTTCTCACTGACAGTCTAAATAATAATACGATAAATACAGTCTATGTTCCACATTCTAGATGAGTAAATGTTTAAAAATGTATGGGTTTATTGATTAAAGAGAAATGCATTTAGAAAGTTTAAATACTTTAAGGAGACAAATGACATACTCAATAAGTAAAAAATCTGTTTCAGACACTTTAATCTGGGACCCAGTTTGTTTCCAGCTGAATAAATATTTTTTTCATTAAATATAGTGTTTTAAGTGCATCAATTCTGCACTGAGAAACATGCAAAAATAGCATGAGGTAACTGATGGATTCTAGTCGTAGCCTTTTGAACCTGCTGTGTTACGAAAGGATACTTGAAAGCTCTTCAAATCTACATTACCAGTTGGCTAATTGTTTGCATGTTGGTTTAACCTGCAGGAACCTGTGAGATTATCAGTGTTCTTTGCATACACTGTCAAGTCTTGTGGTTGAACTTTCTATCCATCCTAAATTATAATCATATTATGTTTGATCTGAAAAGTGCAGGATTTGTTGAAGGAAAATACCCTGTCATATCATAACAGCAATGCAGAAGCTACTTGGAGAGTGCCATTAGGACAAGGCTTAAATGAATCAACATGTATATACTCTCTCAAGCACTTGCACATAAAGGATGCAAATAAAATCCAGTAACACTGTTTGACCAAATAATATAAACAATTATTTTACGATTTTCTTTATATCATACATAAAATTGGGATGCAGAAAGTGAAATACCTTCCTCTCTTTCAGCAATTGATGTTGATAGGAAGGATATTTGACTCCCAACAGCTTCAGTAAAACTTGTGATGAGGGTCAATGGGCATTAGTGAAAATCCTGCAATTTACACTTTCGCTTGTAACCACAAGACAAAACTTTTATTGTGAAGACAACATTTCTGCTCTGAACTGTATTGTATTGTATTGCACGTTATACTTTTGTACTGACTCGCATTATATTTCATTTTATTAAATCAGATCTATCAAGTCATTTCACATTGGCTCAGATTGTCACAGAAAGGCATTGATTTTTTTGTGCCAAAGCAGAAAACTGAAGCGTCACTAAAAGAATTAATAATGCAAATTTTCCAGTTTGAGAGCCCTGCAGTTGTGATTTAGTGACTTGAAACAAAATTACAATTTGTGTTATTAGCTACTTGCATATTTCCTGCTGTGACAGATCAGACGATTTGCCTAAAAAATTTCCAGTGGTCTACTTGCAAAAGAAAAGAAAAGAAAAACATTTGTAGACATGTTAAGCATTTGTTTACTGCTCTTTTATATAGGTTTATTTGTTGTTGTTTATTGGATATCAGTTTTTCCAACAACACAAACCAAATCACAGCAAACCCAACAAAAATCAGACAGGAAATAACAATATCAAAACAAAATTTGTAAATACTGACAAATACTAAAATACAAATACATTTTTTTTAAAAAAAGAAGAAGAAAAAAAGTAAGCTAGTTATTGTTTGACATGATTGGTAAAAATCCCAGTTTTTAACTATTATATGTCCACTACAGTTCTACAGGTATGAATGTTTAATCCTTTAACCCGTTTTCAGTGTTTACCAAAAGAAAAATTATGTGATTTATTATTATTTCAACTTCAAACTTTTTGTCTTGATTGTATAAGACACTACAAACAGCAGACAGGAGGGTGGGGAGACAGTGAGAGGGAAGCAGTCTGGGGCAGACTCAAACCTACAGCAGGCCCTGCAGTGGGGACACTAACCTTCAGTATATGAGTCATATAGCACTGTCAATTCAGAATCTGAATGAGTTTGAAGACAAGGATGATAATGAACATGAAGTGGAGAAATATGAACGTCAATTGATGTTAAAAAAAAAAAAATGATGAAACTGTTTGGTCTCATTGTCCAAGGAATGAGCCATCCCACATGGCTGCCAGTGGAATAAATGGCATTACTCATGTGCAGGACATCAGGCAGAACAAATAGGCCATTTGTTCAATGGGTGTGAGTTATTGACATGAATATTTTCCATTTCTAATTAATTTCACAGAAGTAAACATCAGTATTGATCAGAAACCATGCTTCATTTATATTTGTTTCAGATAAACATGTTTTTTCACACATATCTTGGATATGATCAATTATTCTTTTCTTAAAAAATAAAAGAAATAGAACCTTTATTCATAAATGTGTTGTAACACAGGGGATTCCCTAATTTTAACTATATATGTGGTCTGTGTTGCTTGGAATTGGGATAAAGTAAACATCTGTTAAGGATTTTTACATAAATTATTATGGGTGTATGTATTAATAACCAAATAATGCAGTGGGTCCCCCAGACCTGTCAACACTGGCCAAGTAATAAAAATATGAACATCACACAAGGGTTAAATAGTGTTCATGTAATATGTCTGTGAAAGTAAACCCACATGCATAAAAGACAAAACCAGCTAAATGGAATTTGACCATCACTGGTTAATAAAACCACCTGTGCCTTTCTTGCTGTGAAAAAAAACACCCGTTCCTCCATAAACAGGTTTTACAACGCGCTCATCAGAATAACACATTTAAGACATGTAAACTCAACAGCAACAGTTACATAGAGATTAGAATTTCAGGATAAATTGTCTGTTTGTTTGCTTGTTTTCAGACTGGTGATAGAAAGTGTGTAACAGAAATCTGCAGTGGGAAAAACTTCTGCGTTGCCGGAGGAAGCGTGCAGGGACATTCCACCGACTGAAGTCTATCCAGGCTATGATTCCACACACCAGGGGGTACTTCTCCCCACTCCCTGCCCAGGGCTAAGATTGTGTTCATGATGCATGGATGACATTTTCTGGGCTGATGCAGACAGAGCTCTGAAGCCAAGGAAAAATATATGGAGTGGATGGATATTCATTCAAATGTTTACAGTACTTCAATTTATTTTTGATTGCTATTTTCCATAATTAACAATATTTTCACACTCAGTTCGGCATTACTGTAAGGTCATAAAATAAAACTCCCAAAAGATGAGTACTGAGTTTTTTCCACATTCTATTCCAATTTGCAATGTCTGCATTACAGTAGTGTCATCAAAGCACAGAAGCTATTTTTATGCAAATGCACTGTTGTAGTGATGTAAGAGGCTTATATAGATTAGTGTTTTTTAGAAAGAGGCGAACTCTATCTTGGACCTTTATTATAATGAATTTTGTCTAAACGGTATTGACAATTGAGAATCCACTGAACTAAGCGAGTTTATTGTTTACATCTTTTTCTCTGAATACAAGCTCACACATCTGCAAGCACGGACCTTCATACACACATGTGAGCAGTGATAAGCAGACTGGTGGGAGCCTCGGAGCCAGGAATGTGTCCTAATCCCAGCGAGGGACAGAAGATGTTTTAGCAGATCTCCTCTGATCCAGATGAGTGGCCCTGGTTTTTAGATGTTCCCACAACATCCTGGAACTGGATAAAGAGAGGTTGATGCCTGTTTGCTTAGCACCAGACTTTCACACTGACAAGAGCAACTCAACTAAATAATTGATAACAATGCGAGCAGAGATAGCTGCAGCTTTTCCTCCCCTGATGGGATGTTAAGGCATCACAAAATATCAAGAGCAGAATGTGAAATCATGCAGAAAAGGGCTGCATAACACAGAGGGGAAGTATACTATAAGTAAAGTTTAATGATTTTGGAAGTGAGCCAGCCTGAAAGCTTTATGTAAAAATGTATGCTTTTCCCCTCTTGGACTCCCACATCTCAGAGAGAAACTAATTTGATTTTTAAACACCACATTTTGAAGCACTTGTATGTTTACTATCCTTTTATGACACCTCATACATTTTGTAGGGAACACACACATATTAAGTGCATGCATTTAATTTCAAAATGCCATGGGTAAAGTTGACTATTGCCAATCTTTTTAGCTTTAGAACATTTTAGACTGCTTAGTTTTATATTTTAGAAAAAAAAACTGTGGGGGTTGTAGCTCCTGACTTGAGGAGCCGATGGGAACCGTACGTTGAAAGGTTCAGAGCAGCGCAGCATGTGCTAAACCGGGCAGACAGCTGACTCAGCACCTCCCCTGTTGTCTATGTGCTCACTCAACACTGCTGTTATCCCCTGTGACAGGACACAGCCTCGGGGTCCGAACACCCCTCACAACCCTCTGAAAATCCTCCTCCCAGCCTGGACCCTGGAATACTTACAGACACCCCTGATCCTGATCTGCCCCCTTCTGTCTCATCCCACAAATACAAACAGAACCATGAGTGTAAGCTAACAATGCTATTTCAGTACCGTGGGGTTATGTGGGTGCCAAACGCACAGGGAAAGTTAACACAGACAAAGTTGGTGACACTATTTGTTCTCAGTATTATTTATTTTTTAATTCATAGTTCTGCACCCATATTAAAAAAAAATTAGACAATTATATTTAAACCATTAGAGATATTTCATCACTATAAAGTCATGCTTGTGAACAGTAAAATTGGGGAAGGCCATGAAGTGTCATATTCATTAAAGAATAATTTTTTGTATTTTTTTTTTCTAAGAGGCTGTCGGATTTCCAGAACTCCAAACAAGGAAAGAGAATTAAACAGATGCAAAGAATAAAAGAAACACCTTACAACATAATGCAGTCTAGCCCTGAATCAGAGCCCAAAAATAAACTACTCAGCTGCATTGTATTATGCAACACAGGTGTCCGTGCTAGCCATATTGTCTGCCCTTGAAAGACAACTGAGCATCTCCACCAAAATATAAAAATCTTTATGATACATTCCTTATTGAATTAAAGCACATTTCACAATATTGTAGCTGCACATCATTCCAGTAGCATTTCAGTACCAAAATTTCTGCAGTGTATGAAGCATAGTTTCATTTTTATTTGTGGTGCACTTAATGGATGCTTGATCACTCATTTAAAGTCAGCTGTGATTTAACTCCTACACTGCAAACAAGTTTTGGAATGCAACATAGAAAAAGATGGAACATGTCATATTTACTCAGATATGTGTAATTTTGTCTGCTGTTGGTGGTTTCAGCAACAGGTGGCAACAGGGACACTGATTGTGTGGAGTGGAGTATTTTAACTGTTTCGCCCTACTTTGATTACCATGAATAGAGTCATGTCTGTCAACTAGAGTATCCCTCAAGTCAGCTGGCACAGGGCTACATGTTTAATACATTCTCTGTAGTAAACAGAATCCTCTTATCACTCAAAGTAGAATGAAAATTTGGGGGAAAATGCAGTGGCATTATTGCTGTCACTTTTGGTCTTTATTATGGGTCTTTTATGAGATTTTGATATTTCCATTATTAAAGCATCTAGCTTAAAGTGGGTAACAGGGTTGTTTCCGAGTAACACTTTTTTTCTTTTTTTTTCTTAGCAAAAAACAAACAGTAGAAACGATCAGAAAGTTCAATGAAATCTGCAGGTTCTACTTTAAGTATCAGTGACTGGCGACACAGAAAACCTTAGTCACTATAACTGGTCTGATTTAGCTCAACACGCACAAACTCGTCCAGAGGTAGTCACGGCATAGGCTGCTCTGCTTTTGGTGCCCACAGAATGCTACAGAACCTGCATGCCCGCACCTGCCTCGGGCACACACAGCCTGTCTCTCGTGCTCTGGCAGAGGCAGAGAAACTTGAGGAGACAAGGAGAGATGTGAAGGGGACACAAGGGAGGTGCAGGACAGAAGAAAGACATGAGGAAAATGGCATGATTATGGAACCTGCATACCAGAATGGCAGACAACAAAAAAAATCTCCACTGTGCACATATTCTCGTTGAGACTTTGTGATCTCCAGAGGGAGCAAAGTGATGTTCTTTGCTGGGGGGGAAAGTGCATGCCAGTGCCTGCACCTGTGTGCTAACTGACACCACATATCAGCGTACATGCCAAGATACTCTGGTTCCTAGAAACCTAAAGCTGCCTTTATTCACCATGTTGTGTCATATTATTTTTCCATGGAAAAGCCACTTGTGAAACATTGCTCTGTTTATACTCAAAACAGCCTTCGAGCCATAAGCCAAGCCATTTCCTTTCCTATAGACCAACTGTATCATTGGTTTCACATATGGGATCCCATAAAATTAAAGGAAGTGGCACAGTTACAGAAAAAATTGACTAGACAAATAGCGTGGATATAAAATTGCTTATTTGTGCAACTGAAATGAGAGCTATTTCCTTCTCCCTCTGCATGGGCCCCAGGAGGAGGAAAGGGGAGAGCCAGTGGTCAACAGAGGTCTCACTTTCTAGGAGCAGCTGAATACCAGAGGAGCTGACAGGTATGTACATATTGGAATGTGTTTCTCAGCCACACCTGTGAGAAACACACCCCACCAGGTTTGGTCCCTCTCATCCTACTGGCTGATCTCCACCATGACTGACAACTGGAAGAACTATCTGGCTCCGGTCCTCAGGAGTCAGGGGGCAGGTATGGCGAGTTCTGAAAATGAACCAATAGCAGCGTAGAAATCCATCAGAGCCAGGCGGGGCTGCAGTGAAATAAAACTCATCAGTGGGGTGTGTCCTCAAAAGTTTGTCAGCAGTCAAACAGTGAAGGGCCACTGCTACGAGAGCCCACTTTGACTGCTTAAAGCTTAACTAGTCCTTTGCCGAATAAGGATCTGAGAAGCTGGCAGACACAGTAAAGAAAGACCGAGAGGGACTTTTTTTTTTCCTTGGAAGGCTGACTTCCTCCGTGGCTGAATGATGGGAGTGAAACTTCAGAAAACATCTGCTCCAGACCTCGGGAACACCTCTTTCGGGCCTTTGAGGAAATGGATGCCGGGTTCATGTGGTTCTTTTTTTGGTGACTTGAAAACTACACAGACTTTCAACACTCTCAGGAGTCATTTTTGTCCTGAGCAGTAGGTACTTCATCACAGTTTAACAGATTAAACAGATGCTTTTGTGGTACTGTGGTCACTCACATCTCCTTATCACTTTTCCAGCCCAGCTATAGATTCTGTATCCGTTGGACGGAGAACTGATAAGGGCATGTGCATGACATTACCTACAGATACTGGAGAGGCAACATCTGAGCCAGAGAGCCTGTGGGGTAATTCAGTCATTCAGTTTATTACTGGTGAATCAAGCTGAAGGCTGGTATTAGTTTCTGTGCTTTCTGATTTGTTTGCTTTTTAAACATGTTGAGAGCTGTTAGAATGGTAAGAGTTTCAAGTTTTCAAATGTCACAGAGTAAGTAAAGAAAGGGGTTTGTGCAAATGTATAACTACCCACACTAACACTTATGTAACCTTGTGATTTGTCTATAGTGACTTCAAAAAATGACTTAGTGCTGGTTTGGGGCTCTGCTGTTAGACTTAACACAAAAACAGGTCAGTAAAAATACTGAGAGGTTGGTTCCCTCAACACAAAGTTTAGAAAGCAGCGGGGTCACAGCCTGACATGATACAGCACGACTAACATAATCCATTGACTGTACACTGAGAATGACACAACTACTGAACTTGGAGAGTGGAGGGGGGGGGGACTAGGTGAGGAACTTCAATGTGATGCGTGCCAACATACTGACATAACTTTCACACCCACAAACATTTTTACAATTTAATTACAGCTCAGTGTACCAAAGTTAAGAAAACATGTCATGCTAAATAAGGATAGTATGAGATTTACCAAAAAAGAAGATGACTTAAAACTTGCAAACTCAAATATGCAAGTGGATGAGAGGTGGACATAAACATTCTGATACTAATCAAAAATCTCACATTTTACTTTTAAAAAGCAGTTTCTATTGTTATCAAATGAATAATCCCAAACACCGTTTTCCTTGTGTTTTTAGTATTTTGAAATCTTTTTTAATGGGAGCGAGACCTTTGCATTTTAAGTTCAGACTGGCATCGTGTTGTACTGAAAAAATGCTGGGGCCTTATTTGCTGTCTTCATCATCAGATGCGCTGATAATCTGCCTGCGCAATTCTACGTTTGTATCTCTAAGAGCTTCAAATGTTGCAGATATTTTTACAGTCGTAACTTCCTCTAAATAAAATGTATAAATGCGTTGAAACTGTTGCAGTCATTGCACCTGTTGTTGAGTAACTGCCAGAAGAAATGACACTTGTCAACAGATTTATTGCCAAAAATTTTAACAGCTTGTGGGGTTGTTTTTTTTGGATTTTTTTTGCTGTATACTTATTTATCTTCAGTCTCACACGTCAACTCTCATCTCAGAGAACAAAAGAGACAACATCACAATTTTCTTGTAAATACACACCTGCGCATACACAGTGAACTGCCGAGTCTTCTGTACCTACTGGGTGTATCCAGACTGCTCTCTGCCCCTCAGGCGTCTACTCTCTCGCTACACCTGGTATATGATTCTTTCTCCTGTCAAGTGCAACGATCTTGTCGCGGCTGCCAGCACTTAAGGTCACTTCCTTTACTTAAGCCCTGTTTCAACATATTTTCTGCCTCTTGCTTCATAAATTATGCTGATACAGAATCAACTATACAAAAAACAGCAGATGATATTACAATATGTCAGTAGTTGTTAGATGCCACGAATAAAAGCACATTTTATACACACTATATTGCCAAAGGTATTCACTCACTTATTCAAATCATTGAATTCAGCTGTCTCCAATCACTTCCATGGTCACAGGTGTATAAACCAAGCATCTAGGCATGCAGACTGCTTCTACAAACATATGTGAAAGAATGGGTCGCTCTCAGGAGCTCAGTGAATTCCAGTGTGCTATCATGATATGATGCCGCCTGTGCAACAAGTCCAGTCATGAAATTTCCTCACTACTAAATATTCTAATCAACTGAGCAGCTGCATCCAACTTTTACATCACCAAGCTCAATGCAAAGCACTGAATACAGCGGTGTAAAGCACGCCGCCACTGGATTCTAGAGCAGTGGAGATGTGTCCTTTGGAGTGACAAATTACGCTTCTCCATTTGGCAATCCGATGGATGAGTCTGGGTTTGCCGGTTGCCAGGACAACAGTACCTGCCAAGCCAAGTCTAAAGTTTTGTGGAGGGGGGATTATCTCGCGTGGTTGTTATTCAGGAGTTGGGATTAGAAGGAACTCCTAATGCTTCAGCATACCAAGATATTTTAGACAATTTCATGCTTTGTGGGAACAGTTTGGGGATGGCGCCTTCCTGTTCAAACAGGACTGCACACGAGTGCACAAAGCAAGTCCATAAAGACATGAAAAAGCATGTTTGGTATGGAAGAAATCTGACTGGCCTGCACAGAGTCCTGACCTCAACCTGACAGAACACCTTTGGGATGAATTAGAGTGAAGACTGTGAGCCAGGCCTTCTCATCCAACATCAGTGTCTGACCTCACAAATGTGCTTCTGGAAGAATGGTCAAAAATTCCCGTAAACACACTCCTAAATCTTTTGGAAAGCCTTCCCAGAAGTGTTGAAGCTGCTATAGCTGCAAAGGGTGGGCCAACATCATATTAAACCCTGTGGATTAAGAATGGGATGTCACTCAAGTTCATATGCAAGTGAAGGCAGAAGAATGAATACTTTTGGCAAAATAGTGTATGACAACAAGTTAAAATGAGAACCAATTAGCTTAGATGGCAGATTAATAAGTAAATATTACCTTGTTTTCATAATGATATAGCTGTATTGCATAAGTACACACTGTATGCAAAGTATACAGAGTATATATAAAGACTAAGCAACACATGAGTTTAATAAGTGCATGCTGACGGGAGTAAATAGTGTAAAATCTTGTTCTGAAAACCCTGTAAGATTTGAGCAGGTGAAAAATCTTTAATGTAAAGCCCATGCATAAATTAGAGTATAAAGATTTGCACTTTATTTTAACCCATGTAATCACTGCAGCTGACTCGCCAAAAAATTAAGGGAAGCACTGACTCAGGTATGGCAGGCTGCTGTGCTTAAGACAGACCAACCATAGAAGCACTGAGGTCCCACAGCTTCTTGGCTGCAGCATCATCCAGGGCCTGTGGTGCTGGCTTTTTGGGGGCGCAGTCACTGTACGGTGGAATGAACAAAAGAGAATGATAAATGATGGAGTCTCACACAGTGTGACCAAAATCATGTCTGATATAGTACAATTGCTAATTGCTTGTGTTAAAAAACAATTACTTTGTAATATTTTTACACTCAATTGTTATTTATCTCAGCCTCTACTAATACTAGTTGACTGGTACGGTAAGAGAATTTTTTCCACCCCCATAACACAATTTATGTCCACAGTCAGACACACTTGCCTGTAGTAGAGGCCGCTGGTGTTTGCCAGGCTCTCATCCACAGCGCAGTAGATGGTGGTCTGGGCTCCTTCCCAGGGATTTTTGACCAGCGTCATGAAGGTCTTTGCTATTATCTTCTTCCACAGAGGAAAGCTAGTAAATAGATGGCGGCCTAACTCTGTGCGGATGACCCCAGGATGAAGACTGTACACTGTTATGCCAGTGTCTAATAAGGGATCCATCAGAAAAAGGATTGAATCAAACACCACAGTACTGTTAAAACCATGGCAGCAATGTTCATCAACACAAGGTACAAAGTTACAAAACATGAACAGGAGGCTGAAGTGGTTAACAGTAACATAATGCACATTATAGATGTGTTTGAACTCCTATGACACTACCTTTCAGTCTTGCAGCCAGTTCCCTGCAGAAGAGAACATTGGCCAGCTTGCTTTGCCGGTAGCTCTTCTCAGGTTTGTAGTCTTTATCAAGGTTAATGTCATCAAAGTGTATCTGACCTGCAAGAAATATTTAGTGTAGTGTTTAAACAGGTGCAGTGTATAAAATAGTTTTTTGTCTGACATTAGAGACCGAGATGTTACCTCTCTCGTGTGCCAGGCTGGAGACAATAACAATGCGACTTGGTGTCGATTTCTTCAGCAGGTCAAGGAGACAGTTGGTGAGAAGAAAATGTCCCAGGTGATTGACACCAAATTGCATTTCAAAGCCATCTTCAGTCTTCCACTTAGGACACATCATAATACCTAACATAAAAATAAGGGACTGCACTTATTCTGCGATCCTAAGAATCTGTATGGTGGTCCCACAGAGATGAGAACATGTAACTTCTACTGACTGAGTAAGGAAGAACCACTGTAATACCCGCATTGTTGATAAGGATGTCCAAGTGCTCCTCATTCTCCTCCACATCTTTGGCCAGGTGTCTGACAGACTGGAGTGAGCCCAGGTCAAGCTTCTTTACCACCACATTGCCATTCCCACTCTTCTGACGGATCTCATCTGCTGCGATGCGGGCTTTGGTCATGTCCCTGCAGGCCAGGATCACTCTGGCCCCTTGGAAAAAATGTTGTTGTTTTTTTTTTTTTATAAAAGAAGCTCATATTTACATGTTAACACCAGAGGATGTGCAACCAAAGCACTCACTGAAGTTAAAGATTTTTTGCCTACTGTCATTACACTTGTTGATATTTATTACTGCAAAATCTATAATTTTGTGGTGATTAATGAATGATTATTATATAATATGCTCCAATATAAGGACCAGTATATTCAAAACAGAAGTTTAGATAAGTTTTATTTCAACTTGTGGTTTAGTTTCTTCTCTGTTTACACATCTGTATAGAGATTTAATTTAAATTATTTTTTTTCAAAGCGCTACACAAAAAAAGAGTCAGCAAATGTTAAGTAAATCTTAAGGGCCAGTATCTAAATCTTCAGGAAACTAGTCACTGCTTAACATTTCATATAGCTCTATCACTCATGCATGCATCAGTTATCATACTGTATAATCTGTTGTCCTCTCACATCTCTTTATAAATAGGCTATCAAAGCTCTGACCATAGGAAACTGTACTGATAGTAAGACTTGCTCTACACAAACTACAGTACTGTAAAAAAGTATTTGTCCACTTCCTGATTTATTTATTTGTTTTGCATATTTTTCACACTTAAAATGTTTAATATCAAACACATTTTAACATTAGACAAAGACCACCTGGGTAAATACAAAATACAGTTTTAAATGATGATTTAATTTATTAAAGGAAAAAAGTTATTCATCTCTACCTGGTCCTATTTGAAAAGGTAACCGCCCCTAAACCTAATAGCTGGTTGTGCCACTTTTGGCAGCAAGAACAACAATCAAGCATCTTTTTCAGGATTTCCTTGTGGAGAGCAGAATTCATGGTCCCATCAATTATGGAAAGTCGTCAAGCTCCTGAAGCAGCGAAGCAGATCCAGATCATTACACTACCATCTAGCACCAGACTGTTGACATGATGATCTTTTTATGAAATGTGTTAGTTTTATGCCAGATGTAACATGACACAAACCTTCCAGAAAGTTCAGCTTTTTTCCCGTCGGTCCACAGGATATTTTCCCAAAAGTCTTGGGGATCATTAAGGTGTTTTTTTTTTGCAAAAATGAGATGTGTTCTTTTTAGTCAGCAGTAGGTTTTGCCTTAGAACTCTCTCAGGGATGCCATTTTGGCTGAGTCTCTTATTGGTGAACTCTGACCTTAAATGAAGCAATTGAGGCCTGCAGGTCTTTAGATGATGCTCTGGATTATTAGATGTTGATGCACTCTTGGAGTAATTCTGGTGGGCTGACCCCTCCTGGGAAGGCTCACCATTTTTCCAGGTTTTCTCCATTGACTCTCACAGTGGTTCACTGGACTCTCAACACCTTTCAAATGGCTTTGTAACCCTTTCCAGACTGATAGATGTCAATTACTTTTTTTCTCAGTTGTTTCTTTAGATCGTGGCATGATGTGCTGCTTTTTGAGACAGGTTCTACTTAAGTGATTTCTTTATTCAACAAGTCTGGTAGTAATTTGGCCCGGGTGTGGCTAGTGAAACTGAACTCAGCTTTTCAAATAAATGTGGTTAATCACAGTTAATTTATGACTTAACAAGAAGAGCAGTTACTTTTTCCACATAGGGCCAGGTAGGTTTGGATAAATGAAATCATCATTTAAAAACAACATTTTGCATTTACATGGGTTATCTTTATCTTTAAAATTTGTCTGACGATATGAAACACTTTAAGTGAGACAAGTATGCAAAAATGTAAGAAATCAGGAAGGGGACAAATACGTTTTCACAATGCAATACGGTCTCAAAGGCAGAGCTTTTCTAAATCTCAACTCTGCAAATTTAAATCAGACACTGGATTTTAACATTTTTTTGCTACAAAAAATAAGTTCCAGGTGGGACAGACTCCAGCACTCCAGCGACTCTGAATTGGATAAGTGGAAGAAAATGGATGGCTGAATGGATGAATGGATGGATGGAGATAAATCCTGGTTAAAATCTGGGTCATAATTGTAACTGTGTATATGAAGTCATGTTACAAATATTATGATCATTTTGGTTTAGACTGATTGTTTCAGTTACTTCAACTTACCATATACAACATTAATTTTAAACAATTGCACCTATTAATGCCCATCAAGGGACTGGTGGTGGAAATCAGCTTTGGCTCTATACATATGTACAGGACATGAGACACTGCCTTTTTCCTACATTAGCTGTTTTTCCCGTGCCTTTGCCTTACAAATAAACAAAAACACAGGGTCTTACCTCTCTGGGCCATGTCCAGGGCCGTCTCCTTCCCAATGCCAGTGTTGGCTCCAGTGATGAGGACTGTTTTCCCATCCAGCCTGGCCTTGCTCCGACACACTCCCCCTGCCATCCATCTGCGAAAGGCTAGCATGCCTACCCCTGACAGAAAAAAGGCACTTATCATATGAAACTGGGAGTAAGACGTCTTTCTGTTATCTTTCCATTTGCCCTTTGCCTACAGTATGTTTCGTTCTTGGTTCAGGGATCCTCTCTATTAACCACAGGTATTTATTTAACTATGCTGAGTCAAGCAGCGATATTGCACTGATATGTCTAGAAATTCACACCTGTAAGCAGCAGCAAGAATCTGCATTGGCAAAACATTTACCTGAAAAACGGGATTCTGCCTTAATTATGTGTTAACAATCTGAACAATCTTTATACAATCTGAATAGCATAAGAAATCCCCTCCCATTACCATTTCAGAAATCCCACCAAATGTACAAGCTAACATAGTTTAAACAGGACACACTTAATAGAGAAACAGATTTACCTGCAGCAAAGACAACTGTGAGACAAGTTGCATGTCTCTCGGCAAAGTCCTTGACAGCGTCTGCGTAGTTTTGCATAGTTCAAACTATTCGGCAACTGATATAAGGAACTTAAAATTAAATATTAGTGCAAGCTTGCTGTTAAGGATCTGTTTTTGTAGGAGTAGACGCCACCCACTGCAAACAACGACGAAAACCCCAAATACGTGTTTACTTCTTTCCTATTTTGCAACGATAAACTGTCCGGAAGTGGGAGTGTGGTATAACATGACGGTGATTTTCAAAATAAGACGTTTTATCACGTCCACTCAATGTTGTCATGGCAACCAATTTACGACATACCAGTTCTGTTTTATTTGTGTGTTCGTGTGTGTGTGTGTGTGTGTGTGTGCGTGTGTATGTGTGTGTGTGTGTGTGTCTGTGTGTGTGTGTGTGTGTCTGTGTGTGTTTGGTATATTACTGAACAGAACACAGGACCTTCGAACAGTATCTCTGTGTGTGCACATGCCCTACAAAACACACCCATCAATAGATAATAGGGGATAATACAGCAGCTCGCTGACTCATCTGTTCTATTTACTTAAAATGCAGCAGTTCAGCTTGTGCTGTCATGTCCTAAATGTCAGCTAAAATCTTTTTTTAATGCATTGCAAAGTAAAGCGGTGTTTATATATTTGTTTATTATTATGATTTTTTTTCTCTGTAGTACTGGTAGTGATAGTAGTTACACTGTGCTCAGCAACTTGTACTGAATTATATATATATATATATATATATATATATATATATATATATATATATATATATATATATATATATATATATGGTTTTGTTTTAATTTGATAAATGTCTCACTGAGATTTTCAAACTGAGACAGCATGTGAAACATAGATTTATAATATATGGTACATAGTTTAAGTGGCCATGCAATATTAATGGATGCTTTTAACTACTGATGAAGTACATTTGTGGTATGAAAACATAATTTTACCAAAAACGTATTTCACTACTCCAAGTAATACTACCACCTACAAATAAATTTACTTTGAAATTCAAGGTCTATTTATGCCTTGTGTTATTTTACTAAAATGTGTTTCTCTCGCTCAGAAAATGGATGGATGGATGGTTACTTTCCAGGAGCTTCCTTTCAAATGCCGTGCATTTATTTTGAAGGGGAAACTTGTTGCTGTGATGCTCTCATTGGTTAAACCTCGGCACAGCTGGTTAGAGGTATTTTATTCTTCACAGGTCTAAACTGGTATTAAAATGTTATATATTACGTTAAGAGCTTACATTGGGATTTGTCTGGCATTGTACTACGTTTGACAGCAGTGGGCTATATTTTTTTAAAAAAAAATAAACAACGCTTTCCCGGAAGTGCTTTGTGCTCGCGCCACGTCAGAACTACAGACTGGTAACATTGTCGCAGCGCTGAAGAATAGCGCTGAATAACGCTGTTTGGCTGCACTTTCTCTTTGTTTTCACCATGCTGTATTTGGTATTCACCTGTTTGCTGCTGCGGAATGCATTTGTGGTGTTTGGGGGGGAGCTCACATTTGAACTGCCTGACAACGAAAAGCAGTGTTTCTACGAGGAGCTGGAGAAAGACGTTAAGTTTGACATAGACTTCCAAGTAAGTTCATCTGAAAGCTCCATATGTTCAATGCGTGTATCCAGGAGATGCTGGCAGACTAATTGTTTCGGTGGGAAATTGGCATTTAAGTATTATCTTGACTCATGTTCCCAGAAAATAAGAACAAGTTTATATGATATTGTTTATATAGTGCTGAATGCATGTTTTCATTGACTTCAGTTTGGTTTAACTTTATTAATATACAATCAGTTCACAAATGTTTATCTCCATTATCTCCTGCTTTCCATTTTAAAGTACAGACTTTTGCTGCATTATAAAGAGAAATCCAATGATTTCCAGAGGAACAGCTGGCACACACACCCACATTCAATACCTTCAACATATTTAACAATTAAGCAACATATGGCACAAAGTTACAACTATCTTTGCATCTGTATGTCTTTTCAGTCTGTGTGTTTATGTGTTTTATTTTCTTTTAGGTCATTTCAGGGGGCAACTACGATGTGGACTGCTTTGTCACCGATCCTCGTGACAATGTCTTGTATAATCGAGAAGAAGAAGCAGTATGACAGCTTCTCTCACACCACAACTATGAAGGGAGTCTACAAGGTTTGCTTCAGCAATGAGTTCTCCACTTTTACACATAAAGTAGTGTACCTGGACTTCCGCCACAGGGATGAGGAACCTCTCATGGAAAGCATGAAAAAAAGCACAGCGCTGACTCAGGTAAGTCTCCAAATGTGTCGACTGCAGGGGCGCATCCCTTGAATAGGCATTAATGGCTCAACAACAGTATGGGAAGATGTAACTGCAATATGATACTGCAGATATTTGTATCATGATTTCAGTCTTGATTTCAGAAATTACATCCCTTAGAAAAAGAGAAGCATACGAAGCATTTTGACATAAAAAAAGATGAACGCGGACACATTAGTTATGTTGAGTAAGTTGGGGAAAAATAAACAGCTGTAGTGTTGATAACAAGTGATCTAAAACACTTTACAGTGCTTTAGAGTTGTGACAGTTTATATAATGTCCACAAGGTGGCGCAAGAGTTATTCATATTAAGGTCTCATGGGAATATTGTCTTTGAATGCACTCTCCTTACCTCACATTACACAAAACACTCAGAAGAATTAACTATAAGTACAAGTAGAAAAAAAACTTAACAAAGAAATGTCTGCCATCTTACTGGAGCTTCTGGATTCAACGTCATTGCTTCAGAGTAAAACATTTAAATGAGCTAAGATATACTTTATTTCTTAACAGAGTTTGGAAATTCCTTCATTACAGCTTGTTAAACACAACTAACATATACAGTACCAGTCAAAAGTTTGGACACACGCATGTGAATGGTATGTAGTTCTATACAGTATAACACAACAGATATCTTAAATACAATAAACAACTGTGTTTAAATAAAAAGATTAAGTAATAATAACAAATATAGCAAATCAGTAAAATATCTGAAATTCACCAAAGCAAAAGCATAGTTTCAGAGTGGCTTGCTAAATGTAGTAAAAACATTACACTGTAGCAGGTATCAGATTAAAGTCACTCAGTATAATAGTCTAAAGTGTAGTGGACAGTGCAATAAAGGGGTTTAGTATGTGTTAAGAGCTGTAGCTGTGCATCCCATATCAGACCACAGGATAGCACAGTGTTACTGCTCTTTAAATCAAGTAGTGAGACCTGCAGGCTCAAAAATGTGATCAGTTTGTGATTCCTACCTTCCACTGTCTGTGTTACCTCATCGGTTGCCCTGATCCTGATTGATCTACATTGCTGTTTCTGTTCTCAGTTGGAGTCGTCTTGTGTCGCCATTCATGAGATCCTGAAAGTGGTGGCTGACTCGCAGACGTGGTACAGGCTGAGAGAGGCGCAGGACCGCACAAAAGCAGAGCACCTGCTGGAGCGTGTGACCTACTGGTCCATCGGAGAAACCATCCTGCTGTTTGTCATCAGCATCGGTCAAGTCATGATGCTGAAGAGCTTCTTTTCTGAGAAGAAAGGCTCGGTGGCAGCTACCACTTAGAACCCATGGTGTCAGTGTGCCCTCAGAAACACAAGTGAAAGGTCGCTAAATGTGAACACAGGAGTGTATCTGCAGATTATCGCATACTATTAGTATTTTCAACAAAACCTATGGTAAATGGATAGTTCAAAGACATTTTTTACATTCCTGTCTGATAAAACTTGAATTCCTTTTTTACACAAGTTGTTTTGTTCAACAACTTTCTACTGAAAAGAAACACCACTCATGTCTGTGTTTAAAAATGCAGTTGACATCTTTCAGCCTCTCAGAGATTGTAATGTTTTTATAGAAGTGCAACAGAAGCCATGCTTAGTTTGATCTGCCTATTAAGTTGCCCAGTTTGCCTTACAGTAGGAACTTTGCGGATTTCCAGCTCCATACCTGCAGCGACAGTTGTGGCACACACAAAAACCAAAGAGGAATTGTGCTTAAATGTTAGTTTTATTTGTTGTATAGAATCTGCTATGTTTATTGTTACATTAATTTATGTGTACAAAATCATTATGTGCTATAAGAGCACTGTCTCCCTTATGTTGTTGTTCGTCTCATACAGAGACAGTGCCTTAGACATGTGCTTTCCTCTTGCAAACCAAGTTGAAGTTTATTGTTTTAATTTGAATACATATAATCCATTACATATACATCATATACAATCACTGTTTTTGAGTGGATTCTCAGTTTTCCTTCATATGCTTTACATTTTTGTCATTGAAAAGAGACCAAGTGTAATAGCTTTTTTTTTTTGCACAAAAAGTTTCTATGGCAATAAAGATTCAATTTGAAGACAAGTTATATTTACAAAATCAGAATTGTGTAAACTTGTCTTTATAGATTCTCAGTCATCCAGGTCGTGGTAGTCTTAAGCATTTGAATTGAAGGTAATTGGATGTCTTTTTCAGGTTCCTGAAGATGTTTCTCACCTCTCATCTAAGACACTTGAGTTCGTCTCGGATGAGAGGTGAAGCATCTTCAAGAACCTGAAGCGATATCAGTTACCTTAAACTCAAGCACTTAAGACTAATCATGTCAGTAACTTTACAGACATTGCCAGATTATAGGCTCTAAGTGCTGTATTGCTTTTTTAAATCCAGTGTTACACAGTATTTAAAAAAAAACAAAAACAAAAAAAACCCCTAAAGATTTTAACTCTAACCATCTTTAATGCTATAGGTCACCATTATGTTTCTCAAGAAGATCTGCTGGAACAATCCTAAACGTCCTGCCACATTAAAAACGTGTTTTGCTGTTTGACTTGATTATTTGACCTTCACTGTACATAATGCCAAACAGAAATGTTACAAATTAAAGAAAAATCCAAAATAAAGTGTCCCAGTCGAGTGTTTGGCCATCATGTGCCAACCAAATAGCTTCTGTGCTTTTAAGTATTAAATTTCCAACCACTCACGTCAGGAAAGAAGTGTTTAATCATATGATAAAGGTGATTGTTAAGAACTAATTAGTTGCAGTGAGTGCAAATATACCAATCCAAAATTTTGTGACATCAGAAGTAGTTAGACAGTCAGTAACCTCAGACACATAATCTCAGTATTCATCAGTTAAACTTTCATGTTGAAACATATTTGTTATTTATCTTTTCGTATTTGCTGTTTTTTTTATTTGCAACGTTTTCTTCATTATTATTTAAAGAAGTGCATCATTCAGAAGTATGAGAAAACATCTTTACACTTTAAACTATGTTTTGTTCATTTTTGTTTAGTTGCTGGTTTGGGGCTTTTAATGTGAAAGGCCATGCGTCTCTGACTGTAAGACAAAGAGTGCGTGTACAGCGGACTGCTATTGTGCCGCAAAGAAGGAAAAAGGAAGAGGGGTAGTGAACTTGAATTTGAACCGGTGCCGATTTCACTGGCCAATCAGAACGAGGCGGTCTTTCCCCAAGCTGACGTGGGTGGAAGTTATTAGCGCCGACGTCCAGCGTCATCAGTTTACCGGACTCTACCGGCCATACGTTCATTCATTAGGAAGTAGGTAAAGTCCCAGTGGACAAGTCAGTGACCGTAAGTAATCATTAGTATGGCGGGCTACCTTAAATCTCTGACTACCGTGTCGAGGAATGCAGCCGCCGCGCTGTCGCAAAACCCCGCAGTGGTCTCACCGGCTGCCGTCTGCCAACACAGACTGCAACAGAGGAGCTGTAAGTGTGCCGTCGACTAAAACCACAACATAATGACGCAAAACTGAACTGCTCGTAGCATTAATGTGGTTACCTGAGATACGCTGTGTGGACTGACTGAGTGAGTGTGGGGAAGAGTTGTGTTGTATCGTACAGCAACCGCAACTGTAACCCGGTAAAAAACTCGATGTTGCCGTTTGGCAACTATCCATGGGTGAATCACAAGATCCTAGTGATAGTAATAACAGTCAGCCCTCTAACTGAGAGCTGTTTAATTTATCACTAAGACAAATAAAGTAATAACATAAAAAGAAGTCAGCATGGTCATGCTGAATAAGGAGTTTGTATTCTAGCGTTGTGAAATCTGAGGGAAAATGATGTATGTAAGCAAGTCTGGTGCCACCCTGCTTTGGTATTTTAATGCATGTTTCCAGGTACAAAAAGGCCTTTACAGGTAATAAATGATATCAAAGCACTGGTATATTCCAAAGGTCACTGCCTCAGTGAAACACAGCTGCCAGGAATGTAAAAATGATATGTGGGTGTCTCAGGTGATAAAAGTAAGGCTGATGTCAGATATATTCAGAGTTTGATGGCTGGCTTCCCCAAAGGGACATGAACTGGAAGACTTGGAGTCAATCAAGAAGTATAATACAAAGTTGTGAATACACTTTTAACATTGCAATCATTGTCATTGTTTAACTAGTGTGCAAACTTAACACCCCCACCCCACCCCCCAAATTCATTTCCAGGATCCTGCAGCTTTAAATGACTGATTGTTAATCTAAGTGTAAATTTTTCAGATGCAACAAAACGTATCAAAGTGGACCAACCGGTGGTGGAAATGGATGGTGATGAGATGACTCGCATCATATGGGAGTTTATTAAAGAGAAGGTAAATCAAACAATAACTGAGACCTGCTTTGTTTAGGAGCCAAAATGGTTGAAATGTTCATGCGTGCGTTTTTGTGGTTTCTGTGCGACATTGTCTTCTGGCAAATAACACATTAACATCTTGCACAGCTCATCTTGCCCAACGTGGATGTTGAACTGAAGTATTTTGACCTGGGTTTGCCCTACCGAGACCAGACGGATGACCAGGTCACCATAGACTCTGCTCTGGCAACTATGAAACACCACGTGGCTGTCAAGTGTGCCACCATCACCCCTGATGAGGCCAGAGTTGAAGGTAAGTTAGACTCGGTCCTGTTTGAACTTTGTACCAAATCATTAGTTTAGATGTATTTGGATGTATTCTAATTCTGTTATCTGTACGTGAATTAATAATACCTTGTTATGCATCTTCAATTAGCAGAAGCTTTTATTATATTTTGTCCTTAGAGTTTAAACTAAAAAAGATGTGGAAGAGTCCCAATGGAACCATTAGGAACATCTTAGGCGGCACAGTTTTCCGTGAGCCAATCCTTTGCAAAAACATTCCCCGTCTTGTTCCTGGATGGACGCAGCCCATAACAATTGGTAGACATGCTTTTGGAGATCAGGTAGACAAAAAAAAAAACAACAAAACAAATGTGCAACTTCTCTTTCTATTCAAACCCAAAGTGTTACAGTCTCACATACCAATGTTTGATCTCACAGTACAGGGCCACAGACTTTGTCATTAACCAGCCTGGCAAGTTTAAGATTGTGTTTACCCCGGCTGATGGAAGCAAGGAGCAGGAGTGGGAGGTGTATGACTTTCCAGCAGGGGGCTGTGGGCTGGGAATGTACAACACTGATGAGGTAACAATAGGTTTCTTTATAGATTTGGTTAAAACAGATGAGATACAAAAAAATAATAGATACTTTGATGCTGTTGATCATGCAGCTATTTTCTTTGCACAGTCCATCAGTGGATTTGCTCACAGCTGCTTCCAGTACGCCATCCAGAAGAGGTGGCCCCTATACATGAGCACCAAAAACACCATCCTCAAGGCCTACGATGGCCGGTTCAAAGACATCTTCCAGGACATCTTTGAGAAGTAAGATGTGCTTTAAAATGAGAGCAGAGTAGAGGTATCTGAGAAAACTTCATGTGCTTTTGAGGATATCAATTTTATTGCAAGCTGCATGTTTCAGCCTGTTCCATTCATCCAGTTCATCACGATCATAGCTGAAATGTACTGTTTTACACAGTACGTGATGCTGGAGTTTTAACCTCTTTGGAAGTAAGATGCACAGCAGAGACTGTTAGAGCTGATGCCGTCTATGTTGCTTGAGGAAAACTGCTATCAAAATTTTGTACATTAGGTCATTTAACATCCACAAGGCCACTGAATTTGTTTCTTTGTTTTCCTTTCAGAAACTACAAGCCACAGTTTGACAAGCTGAAGATCTGGTATGAGCACCGTCTCATTGACGACATGGTGGCCCAGGTCCTGAAGTCCTCTGGAGGATTTGTTTGGGCCTGCAAGAATTACGATGGAGACGTGCAGTCAGACATTCTGGCGCAGGGTAAGTGGATTACAGTTGGATAATGAGAATATTTGCAGAGCTCCCAGTGCTGCATTATTTACATGATTTTGTGTGAGTTTATTTGGTGATGTGATCTCCTTTTGATTCCATGTTTTTGTTTGTGCCAGGTTTTGGCTCTCTGGGTCTCATGACATCAGTGCTCATGTGTCCTGACGGCAAGACTATCGAGGCTGAGGCCGCCCATGGCACCGTCACCAGGCACTACCGTGAGCATCAGAGAGTAAGTGCCAGTGAATCACTCTGCTAAGACTCACTCAGAGCTTTGACTATATGTTTAGTGTTGGGTTACAGTGAGGTTTAGCACATGTTATATATAAAGTTCTCATGGTTAGAGTTTAAAAGTTAAAAATGTTAGTTTTACTGACACTAAAATACAAATCTTCAAGCTATTTTCTATTATTTTTGAGAGCCTCTTATGCTACTGACCCAACATGGAACGTGTTCATACATGCAGCTTTTTAAATGACCAGTGTTAACATTGCTTTATAGGGAAAACCAACCAGTACCAACCCCATTGCGAGCATATTTGCTTGGACCAGGGGATTGGAACACAGAGGCAAACTGGATGGGAATCCCGATTTGATAAAGTATGTTATCTTATCAGTGCCTTTTACTGCCATACTGTAGATCTATATAGTTCTACATAATTGTAATTTCCATTGCACTTCAAACTCTCTCTCCAGGTTCTGTCAGACTTTAGAAAAAGTCTGTGTGGAAACAGTGGAAAATGGTATAATGACCAAGGATCTTGCAGGCTGCATCCATGGCTTAGCCAAGTGAGACTACATTTTCATTTATAATTCTTGTTTTAGAATTCTTTTTTTCTGCTATTTACACATAAGGACTGATTTTATAAAACTTAAAAAAAAGCTAATCTCTACACTGTCTAACCTCTCCATTGTAGCTGCAAGGTAAATGAACATTATGTCAACACGACAGACTTCCTTGATGCCATCAAGACCAACCTCGATAAAGCTCTGGTCAACTGATAAGTGTCAGAAGACAATAAGAAGATTCTTGTTAATGTGGGGGGGGGGCAGTTTGTATTTTTTTACATCATGTTTATCTTCTGTTTGTATAAATCTTTGTATCCAGTTTGAAACTGTTCACAATTTGTGCCTTTTTTTTTTAAAAAGAAATTTTGTATATTTTTCTTTTCCACTGTCTTTCCTATTGCCACATTTGTATTGCACAAATTAGTGAACTGTATGAATAATTACTACTACAAATATTAATTTATTATGGATGTTTTAAAGAAGTTTCAGGCTTTCTCATTAAATTAGAACATATCTTCAGGGAACAGGATAATTAGGATATAATTATGTTAATGTCATATTTTGCTCTATCAGCATGAATATAAAAAGAAATAGTAATCATTTAATAAATTTGTGTACGGCATTGCCTTTTTCTGCTCATTTGTCAGGGTAGCGCTATTATCCTGGGACAGAAAAAGCACTTATCAGGACAGACTATACAGAATAATTTAAGGGAAAGCTACCACATGCATGTCTATTTCACATTTTAATTTCATGCACTTGCTCATATGAGCTCCTGTCCAGCTGTGCATTCGTGCGGTGCTGGATGCTCATTTTGTAGCCATCATATGCGCCCTGCAGTGCATGATGCTGAGTATTGTT
>JAMQGT020003089.1:0-11203 GCA_024447675.2 Pterophyllum scalare | reverse complement strand
TGGTGAACATATATTTTATTTGCTGAGTGTGAACCTGTCAAAAGGCTTTATTGTTAAATGGTGGCTTTGCTTCCACAGAACCATACAAAGAAGTTTCGACTGATATCAAACAAATGTGGTAATGTGCCTCAGTGGTAAAATGATCATTGTGTCATTATATCCTTTTATAATATGATCTATAATGTGACCCTGTGTGTGTGTGTGTGTGTGTGTGTGTGTGTGTGTGTAGAGAGTATTAAGTCACAGTTTGCTTTGGTCCTACTGCAGAAACTGTGCAAGTCCTCACTTGTGTGAAGGTGCAGGAAGTGTTCATTAAATGAGTTTCACTTCAGCCTGTAAGCAGTTTGTCTGCAGCTCAAGGCATTGCTTTTGACTCTCATGCAGTTCTGAAGCACCATCCCATTGTGAGGCTGAATAGAGCTTATTCGGTGCTGCTCCGTTAGAGCTGAAGCATAAATAAAGAAGCGTGATTTTTCTCATTATTCACTTTTGAGATTCTAGTTGTTCAAGCTATTACACAATTTCTAAACCTTTAATGTGGAAATGTTCTTTAATAAATAACACTGCCCAAAGCAAAAGTCATGTTTAAAGTTCAGGGAAATTGAGCAGAACTTGTTGGGGAAAACCCCTAAGTGGTGTTAATGATAAAAAGAAGGATTCAGCTAATTTACTTATTCATAACAATCATAGGAAGGAGTGAAGCTGAGTTTATGGCGAAACTATTTAAATGGAAAAAACATCAATATGGATTTTATTAAGGCTGAAAGTTAGCTTGATTTACAGATGTTCCACTATAGGTGCAGATACAGCCTCTAACTTTATGCTTCACCTCTACTAATTTAAGTCACCGGGCTGGTCCTCTCAACTGTGTTTGCATTTTTGGTGCCTTTTGGAAGATTTTTTTCAAAATTAATTATCTAATAAATAATATAATCTGCTCCGTGATACAGCTTGTCCAAGAAGGTTGTGCTTCACTTTGTTCTAAATATGATCACTGTAAAACGGACTCCAAAACCCAATACATTTATATATTTGTGGTAAGACTGCGGTGGTACTGTCAGTTTTGCTTAGGAAGCTTCCTAACTGAGTGAAGTGACATGGAAGTATTTGTGTGGCGGCCATAATAAAGGCTGGTAAAATTCTCTTATTGCCAATAAAAGATGTCTCAGTGCTTTCTTTATTGCCTCCTCTGTGTTCTTCTGTGTTCACAGCATTTGGGATTATTTTTCATTTGACTTCAGTCACAGGAAGCTTTAATAAGGGCAGGTTTACACGTCTTCAATGGGAAGAGAAAATACAAGTGGACTAGATGAGCAACTAACCTCAATGTGACAATGTGTCAACTCAAATTCATAAGGCCTTATCACATGACATTTTCCCATTGAGGTTAAGGAGAAGTGATTAGGAAAAGGAAGGGGAGGTAATGTTTTGGATCAACACTGCATTTTGGATCTGTGAAACTAATTTAAGTTCATGCCGAAACTTATGACTCATTATAAACTGATAAACCACAAACCACTGAATGATGAGTCAACAATAAATCATTCTAACAAAAAGTGCATAGCTAGTTACAGCCTGGTACATTTTTAATAGTTGTGTTTTTAACTTTAAAGCACTGCTGCTTCCTCACATGACCTGACCTGCAAATCATCTACTTTTTATATGGGAGTTATGAATCCCACAGAATCATAAAAGCCCCCCCCCCCCAACACAGTGGGACAAGTCCATGCAGTGTGAAGACAACCTGTTTGTCTGCCTCATCCATGTAAGCGATTAAGAGGACTGGGCAGTTCTCAGGGAAGCTGATGTTTAACTAAGATAAACTGTAAAAGCACCTGGCACAACTGCACATGTCCCCAGTCAGAAACTGAAAAGGGAAGTTCCATAACTTCCTGAACATAGATGTCATACTGAGAGACATCTTGAAGGCTTTAAGGTATAATCTGCATTGCAAGAAACCCTTTATGTCTGTCCCTGAAGGTCACTCATGTTTGCAGTGACAGTAAACTGAAATGACAGACTGAGGAGTTATGCAAGAGGGAAGACACCCACCAGTGCTATTTTTTTTTTTTTTAGAAAACCCTATCAGAGGTCGAAGGAAACACAGCTGCTCTTTATATCTTCTAACATCTCCCATATATCAAATACAAATATTTTGCACAAAAGTGGTTCAGTTGGCAGATATTGTGGAACACCTCACAAAGGAAAACACTACAAAATATAGTCCGATGGGATATGGTGCACCTGAGTAATGGAAGCTCAGATTCATCTAAGCAAAACTGTACCAAAGAGCAAAACAGTTAAAGGTGGACTATTAAACATTAGGTCATTAGTGTAAACTAAAATTTAGAAGGTCCTAAAAACATATTTTTTACTGATCCTGTTAGTAAATGATTTATAATTGATCATTGCCTCACAGAAACCTGTTTGCAGCAGGTTAGTTTATATTACATTAGTTTAAATGCATCAACACCACAGAGTCATACTAGCTTGAAGCGCACGCTGAGGAGGAGCAATAACAGTGATCATTAACACTAGTTTAGTAATCAGTTGAAGAATAGACAGAATTATAATGGATTTGAAAGTCTGACTCTTGGCCTTGTGCTTGTTTTCTTTGTGCTGTCTGTCATCTGCCTGGCCCTTAGAGTTTCTATCTGATTTCTCAGACCTTTTATGTCATTTAGTGCTCAGCTCACACAAATACTTATGGGTGACTTTAATATTCATGTAGATGTTGAAAATAACAGCCTCTGCACATAATTTCATTTATTTTTACACTCACTTTTCTCTAAATGCAAATTATCTGACTCATTGTTTCACACTCTGGATTGCTGGATTGCATAGAAACCGAAGATTAAAGACAATTTCCTGGAAACCCTCTTCTGTCTGACCATTTCTTAATAAATTTACAAGAATAGATTACACAGCACTGGCAAAACAAATTCAGTACACTAAGGTGTCTTTCTGAAAACCACAAAACAGAACAAAATCAAAACAAAACAAAACAACAAAATAAAAACCAGAATACCACAACCCACTATTAAATCACTACTTAAAAAGCCTTTACTTGAGGCAGGTGTCTCAGCTAATTATAGGCCAATCTCCAACCTTCCTCTTGTTTCTAAAATTCTTTGAAGGAGAAGTTGTAAACTGATCATTTGCAGAGAAATTGTCTCTTTTTGGAGTTTCATTTAGAGTGCATCATAGCACAGAAACAGCACTAGTGAATGTTAGATATAATCTTATGGCTTCTGACAGTGGACTCATCTCTGTGCTTGTCTAGGCTAGGCAGCATTCAATACTGTTCATTCATAATATTTTATTACAGAGATTAAAATACACTGTTGGTATTAAAGCAAATACACTGCAGTGGTTTGAATTGTGTCTGTATTTGTGCATGTAAATGGGGAGGCTTTTTCACACACAATAGTCAGTCACAGAGCTCCATAGTATTCTATGCTGGGGCCAATACATGTGTGGGGTTGCTTCTCATCCAAGGGAGTGGGGTTACTCACAATTTTGCCTAAGAACACAGCCATGAATAAAGAATGACACCAAAACACCCTCAGAGAGCATCTTCACCTAGTCATCCAAGAACAGTTTGGTGAAAAACAATGCCTTCCCCAGCTTGATGGACCATCATGTCATAAGGCAAAGTGATAACTAAGAAAACTCTTCAGATCTTAATCCCACTGACAACTTTTGATCAGTCCTCAGGAGCTGGATTGACCCCCTCCCACACACACACATACACACACACACACACATACACACACACACAAACACAAATTCTAACAAATTCCAAACACTGATTACGACAGAACGGGTTGCATCAATGGGCAGCACAGTGATGCAGCACTGTTGCCTCACAGTTAGAAGGTCTGGGTTTGAATCCACCTTGGCCCTGTGTGGAGTTTGCATGTTCTCCCTGTGTCCGTGTGGGTTTTCTCTGGGGTTCTCTGGTTTCCTCCCACAGTTCAAAGACATGCAGTTAGGTTAGATTAATTGGTGATTCTAAATTGCCCATAGGAGCAATGTAGTCTCTCTCTGTGTTGGCCCTGCGACAGGCTGGTGACCTGTACAGGGTGTACCCTGCCTCTCGCCCTATGACAGCTGGGGTAGGCTCCAGCTCCCCACCCCTGTGACCCTGAACAGGATAAATGAAAGAGAATGTATGGATGGATAGGTTGCATCAGTCATGATTTGGCCCAAAAGTTGTTTGAAAGTATTTAAAATCCTTCTCCTCACATACAAGGTCATACACATACAAGAGACTTTCTCCTGGCAGCCATTCCAAGTAACCCAAACTTGATCAGTATTTTTCTAATTGTACTCAGGGTTCTAGCCAGCGGTTCATCGCCCAGCACTGCGCCAGGTACATGTACTGTCACGCCGAGCTGAGAATTTCACCGAGCAGTATCGGAATTGTTCACTATTACCATGAGCGGGTGTGGCTATTAGCACTAGTGGTCGTCCAATACCCAGGAGGAACTCCCTCTACACCAGTCGTCCGATCATCCGATACGCCGATCGCTGGTACTGTCATGAACTTATTGGGACATCCACCCCTGGATAACTGTCCACCTTTTATTAATGTTGTTTTACTGTAGAATGATGGATAATTTGTGAATCACCTCATAAACCTATTCCAGAAAACAATTAGTTAAACTGCAGGAATGTCTTAAAGACATAAAGGCTTGGATATTTCCTGCTTCTAAATTCAGATGAAACTGAAGTTATTGTACACAGCCCTACAAACCTCAGAAACATGGTGTCAAACCAGATACTTACTCTGGATGGCATTACTTTGGCCTCCAGTAACACTGTGAGAAATCTTGGAGTCATTTTTGACCAGGATATGTCCTTCAATGCACATATTAAACAAATATGTAGGACCAATTTTTTTCATTTGAGCAATATTTCTAAAATTAGAAACATCTTTCTCAGACTGATGCTGAAAAGTTAATCCATGCATTTATTACTTTTAGGCTGGACTACTGTAATTCATTATTATCAGGCTGTCCTAAAAGCTCCCTGAAAAGCCTTCAGCTGATCCAAAATGCTGCAGCTAGAGTACTGACAGGGACTAGAAAGAGAGAGCAGATTTCTCCCTTCATTGACTCCCTGTTAAATCCAGAATTGAATTTAAAATTCATCTTCTCACATACAAGGTCTTGAATAATTAGGTTCCATCTTGTCTTAAAGACCTCATAGTACTACATCACCCCAATAGAGCACTTCACTCTCAGACTGCTGGCTTACTTGTGGTTCCTAGGATACTTAAGAGTAGAATGGGAGGCAGAGCCTTCAGCTTTCAGGCCCCTCATCTGTGGAACCAGATTCAGGAGACAGGCAGCCTCTCTATTTTGAAGATTAAGGTTAAAGCTTTCCTTTTTGATCATGCTGGATCAGGTGACCCTGAAGCCTCCCTTAGTTATGCTGCTATAGGCCGAGATGGCTTCCCATTATACACCAAGTATTTCTTTTCATTCACATATTTGTACTTTCTTTATACACCACTCCACATTTAATCATTAGTTATTATTAATCTCTGGCTTCCTTCCACAGCATGTCTTTTGTCCTGTCTCTCTCCCCTCAGCCCAACCAGTCGTGGCAGATGACTGCCCCTCCCTGAGCCTGCCAGAGGGTTCTTCCTGTTAAAAGAAAGTTTTTCATTCCCACTTTTGCAAAGTACCTGCTCATAAGGGGTCATTTTGACTGTTGGGTTTTTATATGGTAAAGACCATACAATATATATAGCGCCTTGAGATGACTTTTTGTTGTGATTTGGCGCTATATAAATAAAATTGAACTGAATTGAATTGAATCATTACTAATGTTGTTCCTCCCAGGCCCTGTGTCAACACACACCTTAATGCTCCAGACCAGAAAAGTGCCAAAGCTTCTGCTTTTATAGAGGTGTTCTATTAATCGACAATTTGATGATTAATTTTTGTATTTGATTAGCTGCACCTGTATGTTAATTCCTGTGGAAGCAGTAATGATGTGCTTAGTTTTTTTCATATGACTGTATGTACCAGGCAGTAAACATGTTCATTTTATTGCTGAATTTGGGAATCTATAGGGATTGGCTCCACTTTGGAGTGGCTTTTGAAGTGGCAGATGGAGGAACTGCAATTTTTGGCACTTCTGGAGTGGTTTAATTTTTCAGTCCCAAATGCTGATGCTTGATGGTGTGCCCCAGCACCTAATATTATTTATGAGATTATGAAGGAACTTGATCTCATTTAGTTTCATTCCTTTTGGGTTTTGTGAAGTGATTTGTGTTCTAGTTCTGTTTGTTTTGTTTCTCTTAAAATTTTGTACAAGTTATATTTTTGATCTTTGCTTCTCTAAAATCCTGTCTATGCTGCTGGTAATCTCAGAGCTGCCAAATCCTTTAAGTAAATGCTGAATGGACTGGTTTTTATATAGCACTTTTCTGCTCTACTTTGAGCACTCAAAGTGCTTTATACAACATCCTTCTACACTTAAGTGCTTTCTATCTAACATTCACACACATACTCTGACAGTTGCATCAGAGAGCCACATTGAATTCACTATCTTGCCCAAGGATAGGAATCAAACCACTAACCTTCCAATTAGTAGTGACCTGTTTTACCTTCTGAGCCACGGCCACCTTCCTCTCTGACTTCTCACAGCCCCAAAGGGTCACCTTGAGCACCTTGTGTTTAAAAGTGCTATAAACCAGCAGTAAAGTCAAATTATGGTGGATCATAGTATTAGCAGTACTAATATAAACATATATAAGGCAACAAAAGGTTCAAACTGAATGGCTGGGTGTGAGGAATGGTTTTGTGTACATATGTGGTGTTCCTGCCCTGCTTAACCTGTGTGTACATGCCAAGCCTTAAAGGGTCTGAAACATGCCTCAACCTGCAGAGCAAACATCTTTCACTGGGGGCTATGGCTTCACTTTCACCATTCATTCACTACCTCACTCTGTCACAGACACAGTGCATACACATGTACATGTGTGTAGAAGCGGACAGTGTTACCTGTGTAAGGGATCTCTTCTTGAGTTTTGCAATCCTGCAACAAAAATGCTGCTTCAGGGGTAAAGCTGAGTAATCCTGTCTCATTAATGCTTAAGCAGTGAGAGGAGGTGAAAGAATATCCAGCAACATATCAAAGGTTCATAAGGTCACAGCCGCTAAGATCGGGCATGGTGAAGGCTGTTACTTAATGCCCTGCAAAGGTTGCTTAAGAAAAATATGTGGATGTGGAAAGTCCCATGAAGTGGCTGCTCAGGTTAATATTTACCTAATGACTAGCGAAAGGACTTGATTCCAGTGAAATATTAAAATGTGGTCAGTAATTTCTGATATATCCATGGACAGTTCTCCCCATTGTAAGGTGAAACCAGACCATGATAAGCAGATTCTGCTTTAAGCAGACTGGAAAAGGGGAGTTCCCATGTGTGCAGTAAAACAAACAGCTTATTTTTATGAACAAATCTGTTTCAACAAAATGTAAAAACACTGAGAATTACCTGGGCCAAGTATATTTGCGCAATATTTGACTTCAAATATTATATATTTTGAGATATTTTACTTAAGATCTGTGGTTAAACTGTCAGGGTCTCTGGGTCTAGGACTCAGAGTTTTGAGATTTTTGGCATGTTTAGGTTTTTATTTTTGCTTCTGTATTATTTAGCTTTGGGTTTTAGTTTGACATCTGTTTCTGCTCTTGGTGTCAGGTTGGTTTGTGCTTTATTCCTTGAATCTCTGTTTATTTCTGCCTCCTTTGTCTCATGGTCCTGAGTCTATGACCAGCGTTTTCTGTTTTAGACTTTCAAATTCTATTATTTTATGTCTGTTTGATTTGCACTTTATTGTGGTTTTTGCATTTTGCACCTTTTGGTACCAGTTGGTTTCTTTATTTACACTCAGTTATCTGAGTTCTGTTCCTGGTTATAGTTTTATTGTTATTTAATTCCTTGTTTCCATGTGTTCTCTGTGTCAAGTCTGCGTGCCTGTTCTCGTGTGTAGTTACTTCCTGTTTCATTTTGATGAGTCTCTTGTCTCGTGTGTGTTGTTTAGTTTTGCTTCCTTTGTCTTGTTTTCCCCAATTACTTTCAGCCACGAACCCTTGTGTTTCTCATTTTCATAATTGCCTCATGTGTATTTAAGCCCTCAGTTTGCCTTAGGTCTTTGTTGTGTTGTCCCCTATATCCAGTACTGTGTTCTGTTCATGTTTCTACTTGGTGTTTCCTGGTTCCAGCCCAGCTCTGTTTGGAATCTGTTTTGGAAAAGCCTTCAGCATTACAGCTGTGATTTCTGTTCATGCCCTGACTTCTGATTCCTGCAATCTGAGTCTGAAGTCTGCCTGTTTTCACAGCATTACATGACGCCTTGTATTTCTCTGTCTGGCTTAATCTTCGACTGTGTGTGTGTTTTGGTCAAGTTAATCTCTCTTCCTGTTTAATTTGGGCAGCTGTTCTTCTCTGTATCTTGAGTCTGGTTAACTTCTTCCCAAGTCATTATGTTAGTTATCCTCAGCTTTTCTCTCACCTGTTTCTCATCTTCTCTTCATCCTATGTATTTATTGTCTGTCTCCCTTTGTTGTGCTCTCCCTCATGGCTGCCTCCCTCAATTCAATTCAATTCAATTTTATTTATATAGCGCCAAATCACAACAAACAGTCGCCTCAAGGCGCTTTGTATTGTGGGTAAAGTCCCTCCTCATTGCATATTCTCCGAGAAGAGTTATAGTTCTGGATTTTCTGTTCCTGTCCTGCTTTATTCTGTATATTGTCAACAGTTCAGCAATGACGCTGCTTTAAGTTACCTCTTGTTTTCTGAGTCCTGCATTTTGGGTCCAACTCCTTCCAGCCATACAGCCAAAATGTGACATATATCCGTGTATTTTTAAAAAGAAATGTTGTTTATTTTGCACATGCAATAACTGCTTCATAAATTACAACTTAACCTAAAGAATTATCTCATTTGTTTCACTATGACATATTGTTAAAAATGAAATTATCCAACAGCATAAAAATGCTCTTTTAATTCATGTTGACAGCTAAAAGAATTAATGGATGAACTTCTTTTGCTTCATCAAGCCGCACTATAAGATAAAGTAGATAAGGATTGTTGTATGGAGCTGAATGAATCTGACAAATTTTAGATGCTGTCACGGTCCTTGATCCAAGGTTTTGAGTGTTTTGTTAGCTCATTATTCCTTTTGGGTTTTGTGAGGTGATTTATGTTCAAATTCTGTTTAAAATTTAGTGTTCATATTTTTCTTGGTGTAGCACGGTGGTGTGGTGGTTAGCACAGTTGCCTCACAGCTAGAAGGTCTTGGTTTGAATCCATCTTGGCCCGGGCCTTTCTGTGTGGACTTTGCATTTTCTCCCTGTGTTTGCCTGGGTTTTCTCCCTGTACGCCAGTTTCCTTCCACAGTCCAAAGACATGCAAATGGTTGCCTGTCCCTCTGTGTTAGCCCTGTGACTGGCTGGTGACCTTTACAGGGTATATCCTGCTTCTTGCCCAATGACAGCTCGGGTAGGCTCCAGCCTCCCCATGACCCTGAACAGGATAAGCAGGGATGGATGGATTTTTCTTGGTGGTATTTATGATACTCCCTCTATTTGTAGTTTACTTATAGGCTTTCATTGAAAATTACATATTAGCAGTGCTGGTCCTTCTTTTTCAAAATGTCTGCAGTTCACCATGTCATTCAATTCAATTCAATTCAATTCAGTGTATTTGTATAGTGCCAAATCACAACAAACAGTGGCTCAAGGCGTAAAGACCCTACAATAATACAGAGAAAACCCAACAGTCAAACCGACCCCCTATGAGCAAGCATTTGGCTAAAATGGGAAGGAGAAACTCCCTTTTAACAGGAAGAACCCTCTGGCAAAACCAGGCTCAGGGAGGGGCAGTCATCTGCCATGACTGGTTGGGCTGAGGGGAGAGAGACAGGACAAGAGACATGCTGTGGAAGGAAGCCAGAGATGAATAATAACTAGTGATTAAATGCGGAGTGGTGTATAAGCAGCCTAGGCCTATAGCAGTGAATGTCCCAATGCGTTCATGACAGTACCAGCGATCGGCATACTGGATGATCGGACGACTGGTGTGGGGGGAGTTCCTCCTGGGTATTGGACGATCGCTAGTGATAATAGCCACACCCGCTCGTGGTAATAGTGAACAATTCCGATACTGATCTGGTGAAAATCTCATCTCGGCATGACAGTACATGTACCTGGCGCAGTGCTGGGCGATCGAACCGCTGGCTAGAACCCTGAGTACAATTAGAAAAATACTGATCAAGTTTGGCTTACGTGGAATGGCTGCCAGGAGAAAGTCTCTTTTTTCTAAAAAGAATATGACAGCACAGCTTAGCTTTGCAAAGTTGGATCTGAACAAACCACAAAACTTCAAAAACTTGGGTTTTTGATTTGATGTCTGAAGTGAGGTCTGTAGTTAACACAACTTTAGACATGTTCAGTTTACAAAATAATACATGTAACTAACTTCTCTACTCATGAATTTGGAAGGTATTACTGTAAGTGTTCCAGAGAAGGTGCTGGCTAACAAGTGGCTAAATGAGACCGCAGAACTTGTTGGGAGCATTCAATTTTATCACAATGAACAAGTGAGCTTAGTGGTACTGATGTTAAGCAGCCATGTTATACTTTATTTATAGCATAATGTTAGCATTTTACCTCTTGCAATTACATTTATGCTTTAAAAATTGTAAAAGTGGCACTGATCTCTAGAGTACAGGTTACTTGAGACACAAATCCCTTTGGGGTTGGTCATCCAGAACAACAAAATTCTGCCAACTCAAACACGTAATGCTACCTGTGGTGCCAACCCCTTGTGAATGAGAGAGCAGCTGAAAGTAGCATGTATAGCATATATGTAAACATTTATTCCCCACAGAGGTTTTTGTTCTCTGAAAATCCAAAAGCGTATCCCCAAGAAAAATCCCCAAGGCTTTCTGTTGAGTAAACCAGGGTGATGATAAGGGTAGTCTACAAAAAACATCATCCCTTTAGTACTCTAATATATAAAATGCATTTTAGTTCTGTTTTTTAATGTTAGCATTTGCATTAAATCTGATGCATAAGGCTTCAAATGTGCAACCTTTTTCATATCTGTGTGAACTATAGCAATGATCTCTTGAAATGTGGTAACAGAAATACTTCAAATTACTTAATTAAAAGTCAT
>JAMQGT020003088.1:0-11254 GCA_024447675.2 Pterophyllum scalare | reverse complement strand
AAGGTGTTTAAACTCATCTACCTTCACTGCTCCTTGCATCTTCACTGTTACACCTGTCTCCCTCTCATTCACACACACGTATTCTGTCTTGCTTCTACCGACTTCTTTTCCTCTTCTCTCCAGTGAATGCCTCCACCTCTCCAGATTCTCTTCCATCTGCTCCCTGCTCTCTTTACCGATCACAATGTTGTCTGCAAACATCATAGTCCACTGAGACACCTGTGTGACTTCTAACATCTGTTATCTTGTCCATCAACATTGCAAACAAAAAAACACTGAATCAGTTTAATCAGCTATTATCATGATATGGTTTTATTTATTCAGTTGCACATTAAAGCCACAATGTTCTTAAAATCTGTTACTTATTAGAATGCAATATGCAGAATGAATCGCCTTTTAATTTGCAGAGGGTGGCACTTATGTTCAAGTTTGAAGTTGACTTTAATTTTTCAGTGTTGCCAGTGTTTATCTGAGTGTTGCAAAATACTGAATTGTCTTTTTTGTCTGCCACTGATGACCTCACATGCTGCACTTTGTACATTTGCTCTCCCTTTTCCTATTTGTTCCTTGTCATTTGAATCAAATCAACATCCTCTGTGTATATGTGTGTCTGTGTTTGTGTCTGATCGTTTGTGCTACATTTTGTACTTCGTCCTATCAGTTTTTTAACCTTTGCATATCTTGTAACCTCTTTTTCTGAATAAATATTTAATGTCTCTGACCTCTCTAGCAACGCTCTGTCTTTTCTCTGTCTCTGTCAGACTGGCCGAGTCCCGCTCCGAACCCCTCTCTGACAATGCAGCTCTGAGTCTCCCGGAGGTCTCCACCGTTACCCGTCTGGAACAACGAGTTTAAACAACACATACTGGCAGTAGCTGCCCAACGTACAGCAGCACAGAAATTAGACAAAAAGCGTACACTCCAGTCCCCAGGCTGACAAAACAGCATGCTTTACTCGATCAGACATAAAAACACATCGCCCTCCCTGGTGCACAAACTGAATGAGAGAGGCTGTGTTTGATATTCAGTCACTGCTGTGGAGAAGCCAGAGTGAATACCCTGATATTATGAAATGTTATTTCTGTGAATCCCTGCCAGTCAAAACACACTTTACTCAGTGTAAACAGCCATCTCCTGCCATATTAAAATTTGGTGCACACAGTGTGCAGCACACCACTGCAAAGCAAGCGAGGATGACAAATTTATATACAATGAAATTCACAGAGAAGATCACAGGATGAAGCTTGGAGTCTCCTCTCTTTAGTCATAATTTGTGAAATGTTTTCACATGTGGATCCCACTTGTAAATTAGGATAACGATTGCACAAACACGTAGTTTGCGTCACAGTCCAAAGAAGCGTGTAGTGTATGTAAGTCTCTTTATCTCTTTCTGAAAATGTGAGCGCTCTCTGATCTTGTTGTTTGTTTTGATGCAGTAACAGCTGCCGGTCTCAGCACTTGCTGGAAGAGGTCCAGTGTTAGGAATCATCATCGGACACTGGTGCGAACACTCTGTCATGATACTGAATGAGTTTTACATGAATCACTCAGTTTGTTGTACTGAACGAACCATTTCTTTGGAGGGTGAAGCCTCCATTAGACATAGAGGCATATAAAATGCACGTGTCACATTTTTTCCAGCAGTAGCTGGAGCTGGAGTGCTTGAGTGCACCAGCTAACTGTGTACAAACTTAGATTTTTGGTCCCATATTCCCAGTGTTTGAGAGTATTTACTTCACTCACTTGTTGTGACCTTTCTCAGCGGAAAGATGTGCCAGCTTGTCATGAGGTTGGTTTAGTTTGATATATATCAGGTTATTGATTGCAGCAAATGGGGGTTTGGATTTCATCCTAAAATTAATCTAATCATTTATGAGACAAACTTTAGTTACCCTTTTTTTTTATCTATCTTTTATTACACGACCCAAAAATTCTTACATCTAAAGAAAGAACCTTTATTTAGGCTTAATTTTGCTTATAGTTGAAGACATTTGGTCTCTTTTGTATTCAGTCTCAGCATGAGGTTTAAAATGATGCATTCACTGAACTATAGCGTCAGTGAACAGACCATCAGCAGTGCACACAACAACCAGCTGTTTTTAGTTATTTCAAGCAATTGCAATAAATAGAATGAAATTTATACTAACACTGATCAAAATTTAAATAAGAGGCTGAGATGTTTTGACTTTTAGTTCCAAGATCCTGCCAAATGTGTTCTACAGTGTATCTTGATAGCATCTAAAGTTCACCATACTACTGCATTTGCACCCCAGCTTTTTTATCAAAGATCTGCATCCAAGTTAATCTGGATATAATGTGTAAAATACTCGTGTTAAGATAAAATATTGTTAATCATATTCAGCCACCACAATATAAAGAAATTTGCCAAACCATTATGGTTCACAGTGCACAAATGCAAGTTTAAATGTTTTTTTTATGTTTAGAAAACTGTCTTCGTTGGTAAATATAAATGGCGAATTTACTCTAGAAGAAACAGGCTGACAATTCTGTAACAATATTCACTGTCTTACTGGAATACAACTTATTTATAGTGAATGTTTTGCATCTCCTCATTCATTCAGCTGTCACTGTACATAAAGACAATGTTATTGTTAATGATGGTAGGTTATGGGAACTGTATTTCAAGCCCAAACTCTTAGATTAAAAAAAACCTATTTCCATATGCTGTATTTTTTCAGTGTCAGAGCTGTATGTATTTACTGTATGTATACATATTGTATCATAAATGAAAGTAGGATGTCTAGAATCAGGGCTTCACACAGGTGTGTTTTTATCACTCTTATTGAAATGTGAGTGTGTAGATGCTTGTGTGTCTTTGCATTAGGTTAGACAATTTGTACAGATTTAATTGACTGTGGGTTTCACTGCTGCAGGAGTTCTTTATTTTTTTCTTTCTTTTTTTTGAACAACATTAACAAAAAAGATCAGTCTGTCAGGTTGTCCATCACCACTGCAAACAAAAATACACAGTGACTGAATCAGTTCAATCAGCTATTATCATGATATGACTTTATTCATTCAGTTGCACATTAAAGCAAATCCACGATATTCCTGAAATATGTTGCTTATTAGAATACAATATACAAAATGAATTGCCTTTTTAATTTGCAGAGGGTGGCACTTATGTTCTTGTTTTATTCATTTACATAGTTAACATTTTCCTCTTAACTGCAATGTTGTAATTTTCCTTTTCTCTCAAACAACTCTTTTCACGAATAGAAATGATCCATCCCAAGCCTTATTATAGACAAACTGTCTTTATTTTTTAATTAGACTGTGTTTATTTTTATCCACCGCTCAAATGGTGTTTGTTGTCAAGAGGATATTATATTGTGCCACAGTCTTGCTGAAGTGGTCTTCTCTGTATTCACGGCATCATGACTGAGAATAATTGTGGCGGTCGACGGCAGGAGGTAGCAGGGAGCTCTTTGTTGTTGTCATGACACCCACTGCAGAATAATTGGATGGCTTATCAGGTTACGACGTGAAGCTTAATTACATTGTTTCATTCCTGACTGGCTGAAATACCAACTATATTACAATGCTAAAGGAAAGCTATTTAGTATGGATGCCATAAATGTCCTGTATCATGTCAAGGATGGTCCAGGAAGCTATGTGTGCACTTTACTTTGGACTCTGAAGTTGGAGGTCAGCAGAGTGCACCGTCAGTGTGATGCTGTAATGCACAGTTGATCTGAACTCACCTTTTTCAGACCCATCATTGATTGACTGATTGATTCCTGTGTGGATGCATCTGCTGATTCAGTGCTGCTGAGTGTTATTTTAAGATTGGCTGCTGTCCAGGAGCAGTCAAATCTGAAGTGGTTTTCAGTTATAACAAACAAAAACAAAAGTTTTAAACCTGTAAAGCCTGACACATCAAATATTAACCAAGTGATAATAGTCTATTACATGTTACACCTTGGGTAATTTGAAATTGGACATACTACTAAAACATAATATTAATTGTATTGGGAACATTTCAGTTTTTAAGTTTTTTTTCTTTTTAACCTTATGCTACAGCAATTATTGAAAGAACAGGTTGCATCATTTATTTTTTAGTAACAGTAATATCTTAATTTACCACTAGATATTTTTGATTGTGACGCTGCATAATCATTACATTAATTAGCTCAGTTACATATAAACAGTGCATTTGCTGTCATGAATACATCATGAAATGCAATAAAATAACAGAGTAGGAACTTGAAAATAACATATTAAAATGAGAAGCTATTGATTTTGTGCCACAGCCAACAAATAGGCAACTATTTTAGAAACAGGCGTTCAAAGGTGTGTTGCTGCCTGCAATGCACAATTAATCCCCTAGTGGACCAAAGACATGAGTGAAATTAAATGGAAATGGCGTAAAAGTCTCAGAAATTTCAAGTAGAAATTGTGGTACTCTCTAGGGTTAAAGCAGAATTATTATTTATAAATTCATTTAAAAAGTCAAGCAATTTAAAAAAATAATAATAATTAAAGTCCTGCATACATGTCAGGCCATCAGGCTCCTCAGTTTTGTTTAATGTAGCCAGGACACAGGGTACAGCGCATCAATGTGGCAGATTCCCAGGCAATCTTGACTGGATGCGGTTCCTTGGCGCAGCTGAGATTTTTTGTCTTTGAGAGTGGAGAGACAGACCAGCACTTGGAGGTACAGAATGCCAAACTGAGTCTTATGCGCACTGAATACAAATCACCCTGTGAGGTTCTGAGCCCAGAAAGCATTTTAGGGTTTTAAAAATGAGAGTGTTTCAACTGGGAAAGCCAAGTATTCCCAGAAAAGCTACTGTACTTTTACCCCAAATAAACGCGGACGTTTACAGTATGAGTTTACTTTACCAAGGTGCTTATTTTCTATCTATGCAAACCGTGGGTTTCCAGCAGTGTTGTGATATTGTTAATAGCAGTTTGTGTATAAATCACAAGCAGGTATCCTAATCTGTGTAAAAATGTGTACAGAATTTTGAGGCTCTTATGGTTTGTTACATATTTATGCATAATAAAGGACTTTGTACAAACACTGCACTGAACTGTCATTTTAATTACAGGATTAAGGAACTAATTTACAGAAGCCCGTGTTTTATTAAACTAGAAGGCTTCTGTTGTGCTGTCTAATTGCTAAAATCCTGCCTGGAAACTACTCGAATATCAGTGTGATTCTAAATTTGCTCCATGATTTAGGACATTTTTACCAAATCTTCAAAAAGAAGCATTAATATAGCTGTTCAGTTTGTGGACAAACAGTTCAGTTTGTTTTGTCTTTAATGATTTTGCTCTTTCTGCTGATATGTCCAAAGCATTTCAATTGTGACTCAAAATTCAATCCACACTCTTCTCAAACATTTCCCAGTTTACTGGTCAATCAGAACCAAGGGCATGTACTGATTGCCACAGTCGCATCAATATGTCTTCATTCAGTCAACTGCTGCTGTTGCCTGATTAAAGGTTTTAAAAAAAGCACAGTTTGTAGTTAACAGTATCTAGTTAATCTTTTTGGTTAGCGATAAAAATGCCTGTGTGAAGTCTGATTGACATACATATTGATATGTGCACTATAGATTGAAGTGATCATACAATATTATATAAATGCCAGCATATAAAATTTGACCAGTGCAACCCATCTTGAACCCTTCTACAGTGTGTACCCTAATCAAGTCATTCACACATTCTCACTTCACCTCACTGATAAATTGCTTTGAAATGAAAATTGATTTTATTCTGTGGACTTCTACAAATCGTGATATGGCACGAAGAACTAGATTTAAAATACAAACTTGGGTTGAAATTGTTTTAAATGCTGCATACATACATAGACTTGATTCATAACTCCCGATTCTATTGAAGATGGTTTTAAGGAGACCACATGTATCTGATTTTATATTGTGGTCACAGACATCTGTAGCTCTTTCATCTGAAGTTGTGTTGGATTTACAGACTGTATGTTCCAAAATTGATAGGATAGTGCTATCATGACCATTTAAAATACTGATAACACAAATAAGGTTGCACCTTTGTTTGATGGTCAGTGAAAATAATAAAAATACAATATACAACATTATAAACGTAATCAGGTGAGTTGCCAATGGTGGCTGGCAAGAAGCCATTCCTAAGGAAGGGAAATGGGGAGAAATTGATGAGGTATGCCAAATTACACAAGAGCTGGACTGAAAATCAATGGCAACAGGTCTTAGAGAGCGACAAATCAAAATTTGGCATTTTTTTGCTCAAATAGTCATCGATACGTACAGAGGTCAGGAGAGAGGTACAATAGTGAGTGTCTACAGCCATCTGTAAAACATAGTGGAGGCTCTGTGATGTTTGGGGCTGCACTTCAGTCAGTGGTGGTTGAGATCTTGTCAAAATTGATGGATTATGAATGCAGAAAAGTGCCATCTGGAAAGCATCTGATTGGCAACAGCTTCATTTTTCAACATGATCCCAAACACACTGCCAATGCAGTAAAAGCATACCTGGATAGAAAAACACAATGGAATGCTAGCAGTCATGGACTGGCCTCCCCAAAGTCTGGACCTCAGTGTTACTGAAGCAGTGTGGGCTCATCTTGATAGAGACCAGGACAAAAGGCAGCAACATCCAAAGAAGAGCTTTGAATGTCTTGGCGAACTATTCCTGAAGATTACTTAAAGAAACGACAGGAATACTTGCCTGAGAGAGCTTAGGCTGTGAAGAATAAAGGTGGTTATATCAAATATTGAGCTTCAACTCTATTTTTGCCTCATACTATACTGGATTTCAATGTATATAACATATGTTTGCATATGTTTAATACATCACTGCAGCTATTTTCCATTTCTTAGCAAAATATAAAGAAAGGTGAAACACTCAGAGTGCAAACCTCCACCAAGGCAGCTCACTCTCTGGGCAGTATTTAGGAGCAGTAGGTAACGGATAGTAGGTACTGATTTGTAAATAACTGAACATCAATAACTTGAGGTTATTCTATAATATTATACTACAGTATATTTCGGACTAACTAGGCAGCTCATTTTCTTTCTCTTGACAATGCTTTCTTTAAAAATAAAACACATTTTAAGGTTAAGTTGAAAGAAAGGTGGATGCAACCTATAATGTGATATTAAGAAGCCCCATAGACATATCAGCATCACTTCCTAAATGAGGCAGTAGAATTTTAAGTGTAGTTTTAAAGAGTAAGTACATTTTATGAAAGTTTGACCTTATTTATTCTTGAAGAAGAAGTCAGATGTCCAAAGTAACGTGATATTTAGAATCCCCATACATATAATTCTCTGTATGCTGATATGTTTTCCATACAAACAATGGCAGGAAGAAACATAGTTTTTAATAGCTCTATATTACCATTATCACTTTGACCTTCAGATCAATCTATTGACTATGAAGGAGAGGCCAGAGGTCACATGTCACATATTTTAAATCTTTATAATGAACTTTCTATATGTTAACAATACACACCATACTTGTTAGAATCTTAATTTCTAAGTTATGGCTTTTTTTGTGTCAATTCTCCACCAATAAATCATTAAGTTGCTCTTGAAGACCTTGGTGAATTTAAGACAAATTTGAATGGATTTTAATGACTCCACTGTACACCCCTATCATATGCAAAGAGTGCCGCAGGTTTGTGTTTGCACTGCAAAGCAACACAACTAACCTATTCAAGCACCTGAAAACACACCACAACCTGCAGTATAACTAATGCAGGGAGCCCAAGAGAAACAATGCAGTTGTTGCTAACGTGAATCGTCCAGCATCAACGCGTCTGCGCATCCATCAAGCTCATAAAGACGCACTGAAATCACCAGCTGCCAGCTACCATCAACTGCCTTTTTATTTTACTTTATTTTTCTTCTAAGAGATGATGCACTGCATTTATGCAATTAAGGAGACCACTTTCACATCTTTGCAAAGATGTGAAAGCAGCTTTCTGTTTGCATGACAGTGAAATAAGAACCATGTTTGTATCTAAAATGAATAGTATTAATCAAAATAGCTTTGATAATCACACATTGTGCACATTTCAACAAGTATTTACCATTTTCCTAGCAACATATGAAGAAATAAGCAGATGGCTCAAGGCTTTTGTGCAGTGCTGTAGAGTTTTAACTTATTATTATTTCTTTAATTGAATGAAGAATGCTCACAGTACTGAAAAGGCACTTTAAAGAATTAATATTTCTGTGAAAGCTCATCTGGAACAGTTCACAGGAAGCCTTGGGGGCTTTTCCACATATTTAGCCTTTTAAAAAAACCCAATCTAATCAGCTCTGGGTGCATGTGTTTGTGTCAGCTATCTGAGTGTTTGTTTAATTATGGTTGGCAAATATTTTCATTTCTAGGGATGCATCACGGTAGTGTGCTTCCAATCTCATTATCAGACTGTGTGCAGAAGTGGGAATGAGAATCAGCTCTGACGCAGAGTGGTTTTAAAAAGTGTGTGTGAGATAATTCATCGAGTCTCAGGGTTAAAATATTAGAGAATCGTGGCAGACGCTCACTATGCAGACGATGTGCAGTATACACAACTGACTGATCAAATAATTTGTGATATCGAGCATGGCCTGTCAGCTACAGTACTTTAGTCTGCCTGTGTGAATGATCATAAGATAAAAGTTAAAAGTTTGATTTCAGAAAAGATTTCACCGTGATGAAAATGCTGTGTGACAGAGCCGTTGTGTATCAGAAATCACTGATTCTGGGTGAACAGAGAGTGCGGAGTATTTGGCCCACCCTCAGAAAGGAGCTCAGCCTGTCATAAGTAACAAAGAAAACTGACAGAAAAACTCCACTTTGATATTGTCAGCGAACCCACCGGGGCCTAAAAAGCCACTTGGTGTTATTTTATTGTATTGTTGCATCAACAACAACAACATTGTTAGTATGCTGCTTCTGTTCCTGTGGTATTACACATGCCTGCATCTGGGGTTGATATAGTATAGGGCTTGTTTTCGTAATTATACTAGAGTGCACATGAAGTATCTCTCCACTTAAAGTGTTCTCAGCTTACTGCGTGAGGAAGCAGACCTCACTGCAGATTACCCACATGTCATGTCAGCAGAGTCTGCAGGAGTCAATTAAATGCCCGGTGCACAAAAAAGAAAAAGAAAAAAGAATTAGAGTATTCAATATCATCACCAGTTTTTTTTTTTATAGCAGCAGTAAATAGCTTGCAGTTAAAAGTGCTCTGTCATTGTTTTGCTTCCTGAGCAGTAATCCAAATCACCTCTGGATCTCAACATTAAATTAAGGTCACATAATATAGAGAAAGAACGCTTTCCCTCCTGCCTGCTTTTCATTTAGTTCTGCAACACAAAATATTACACTTGACAGCTAAGCTGTCATTCCAAATGTGAAATTTTTGTTTAACTTTGGGGGGGATATGTTGATTACCAATGTCATATATGTCCTTTGTGTCCTGGGATATGGCAATGAACGGCTCATTTAGCATTCATAAGTGTGTAATCAATTGCTAATAGCCCATTTAACACAATTTTGTAATGGCTAATTAGTGACTGATAAGATGTTGGTAATGGAGGCACAGTTTGATACTGAGATTCTATAGAGACTAGCTTGTAGAGGTCAGATAGGCTGACACTTTACCACAGCTGAGATTGTTATCACAGGGCGGGCCATAACCTGCATTTCATTTTTAGCTCATTTACTGCTGCAGTTACTCATGTGAATGTGCAGGCTGCCTGTGAACCATCAATGTTGAACTTCTGCTTTTCCTATTCACGTATATGCAGTGCGCAAGTGGGGCCATCATGAATGTATTTGTAAAAATAGAATTTTGGAACACACAGTATAAGCAGTTTTAAACAAACCTTTTTTCCTCAGTAAGTTTGACATAAATCTGTACTTTATAGTGCTTCACTGCCCATCTATTTTGGTTACAGACAGGAGAGAGCTAATATTGGAAAGATGAGACCAAGTTATACAATAATGAAGGTAGACTCCAATGCAAACTCTTTTTAAAAATTTTATTTTATAGATTTTATTTATTTATAGCCACACTATATCCCTGGATCTCTGAATCACATCTAAAAATCTAACCACTTGGCCTTAAAAGCCCATAAATCACCTGGACAACTAATAAAAATTGTCTGCTGTGCTGCACTGAGAGTGAGTTAAGAGGGAATGCAATATTACCTATTAATCCCCAGGACACTGTAATCTCTTTCTATTTTAAGATGCACTGTATTCTTAGATACTTCAGTGTAATTACATTTTTGATTAGGAACATTCTAGTTTAAAGGCTAGATGAAATGGCTCATTGAATTTGTTCTGTGTAGTACCGCAGCAGACTGTCTCAAGACTTCAGGCCCATTATAGATACATGTAGCAGCTGGTGGTTAGTTAACCAACTGTTCCGAGCTGCTGTAAGCTTTAAAAGTGACCATTTTAACTATTTAGGTTGTTTATAATTAACAGCAACCACAGTTAGAGCTATTTTATGTGCATTAATTGCAAAGGCACTGTGACATAACTCATTCATTGATTTGGAAGCCCAATCTTTGAAGCCTCAGCTTTAGCTTTATGAAGTGACCATATTTGGACAAGAGGTTATTATGCTATCAGCTCCTGGGTAGCTTGGTAGGCGAGCTGCATCCATAGACCGTGTGGATGCATGGCACAGATGCTTGCTAAAAAGTGATGAGTGAAAAATACTTGCAAATTTTTGTCACTTAAATCAGTGAATAAAAGCCGCTTCGGAGGGTGCTTTGTTTGCTATATGAATGTAATGTGCAGTCTCATATTATGACACAAATCCATAGATTTCTATTGAGTTTTTTGTCTTATTACATCAAAGAAGAGCTTCAAGACAGCCATTTGTCACTCTGACTCAAGACATGACTTTATCTCCTCCAAATCCTTGCCAGTGTCCATTACATGATATCACCATCCCAGTTGTATCAAGGCATCTTTTCTCTGGTCTTAAAACCAGAAAACAAATCAGAAAACAACAGTGTGTGGATTTAAGGCTATAAAAGGTGATTTATGGAGAAGCAATCACAAAACTCAAGTAGAAACTTAAGTAAGATCATATTAAAAGCTGAGGTCTGAGGTTTGGAATCTCTAAAAAATACATCAAACTATGAAGAAATACATAGGAAATTATTTAGGAAACAAAAAAGTGTTAAACAAGCCAGAATATGTTTTAGATTTTAGATTCTTCAAAGTAGGCACCTCTTGCTTAGATGACAGCTTTGCACATGTTGGCATTTTCTCA
>JAMQGT020003086.1:0-89444 GCA_024447675.2 Pterophyllum scalare | reverse complement strand
CATCTTAACAATACTTCAGTGCTTAAGGTATTGTTAAAATTCTTTATGATTTTATCAGATATTAGTTTGAACATACCTTTTTGGATATACCCTTTCCACCCTTTAACTGTGTCACAGTTAAAGGGTGGAAAGGGTATATCCAAATAAAGTATCTACCTACCAAGCTAGATACTTTATTTTCCACACCCTTAGCTAGCTAGCTACATACTTTATTTCTCCCCAAGGGGAAATTCAAATCCAGCAGCTCCATTTAAAAATAAAACATCCCTCCAGTCATAATTGTTCTTTCTATATAATACAGATTTATTTTACCATTGTTATTATGTTCTTTAAATTGAAAATCCATAAAATTATTTTGGTAAAAATTTATTTGATATATTATTAGATTGTGGAGGTTTTTAGATTTACATATTATCTGTTGGGATAGTTCTGTAGCTTGGCTCAGTCATGTTGGACCTGGAGCCATGGGCCCCAAACCACTTCTCCATTAACACAATTTGCAGCTTCATCAAGCAATGTAAAGTTACTAAATGCATTAGTAAATTAATTAAATATATCAACAATATGTAGCAATAAATAAGCTGAGGAAACAACGGAAGGTGGGAATTGAAGAGCTCCGAGGCAGACAAGATCTCATTGCCAGAGATGATATGATTACAAAATCTATCACTGGCTTGCGGCCTAAGGTGTCCTGATACCCAGTGTACTTATGGACACGCTTCTACTTGAACAGCATAAGGGGATGAGCTGTGATTAGCACAGAAGCCCATTAACAGAGCACCACTCAAACTCAGGCAGACTGTCCCAAAGACACCCCTCTAGGTTTTACTGTTGCTCCTAAGAAAGGTCACCGTCCAGCAGAGAACCTGTACCCTGACACTAAGATCTGCACATTCTGAGAATATAAGTGTACCTACTGTTGCTTGCCATCTGTCACCCTGGGCAACTCCAGACTGGAATTAATTCCAACCCCTATTCATGAGATTTATTCCAGAACCCTTGTTGTGCATCAAGGTGAGCCCTACTATTTTTATTTTTATTGGTGGCATCGTTTTTTTGGTGACATTCAAAGGCATGGTGTTCCTTGTTGCTAAAGCCAGTTTGGGCAGTTTTTGAATGCTGCCCAATCCACAGTTTTTCCAAGTAATTATCTTTCACAGCAGTGAGCCATTATGGAAAAAGCATGCCATTACAAGGTGAAGTATTTTCTTTAGTGAGAACACAGCTTAAGGCCCATAATTACGCTTAAGATTAAGAGTAATTGCTACTTGAGCGTGCATACCTGAGAAATATAAATTGTTTTTTTTTCTCTTTTCTTGTTTGTTCCTTACTTATCTTAATATATACAAAAAACATCTGACCAGTGAGTAGGTGTTTCGCTTGGCATTTAAACTGCCTCTGTGGCCACATTTCAAAAGACTGTCAAAAGACAAAAGACAAACAAAAAAAAACAAACCCTAGTAGTTATGCTTAAGTCAACTGGTCTGATCACTATCTGTGCTTCTCACAACAAAAGAAATGAAAGGAAATTAAATAAAACAAATCACAGAGTGTAAAAAAAAGAGTGTAACTGTAAAATACGGTACAGGCATCCAGTCACTAAAGACATTTTATAACAAAGATCTGACTTTACCATCAAACTTAACAAGTGTAATACAGCGATATTCGTTACTGCCGTTACTCTGACTCACACATTTGTATTTGACTTAGTATATCTGAATATCTCATAACTCCTTTAAAAAGAAATGCCCGTCTCCTCATAATAGCACGCTAATGTCTAAATATAAAGACCTTTGTGTTGCACAGTGAGTGGCACACCTACCACTTTTCACTTTGGATACAACAGGAACGTAATCTCTTCTTTTTTACCATAACACTGGGACGAACAAAGCTTCCTTTCAGTACTCTGGGCCTAATGACCCAGAATAAGCAACTACATAAAGGTCTTGTTTAGCAAATGGTCAGTGTAACATTGCATGTAACAAATGCTATCTTTATGTTCCTAAAGACAAATTAGGAAAGGATTTACTAGACACAGTCTGTGTCAAGATCAGGGGCATGATTTTTTTTCTTCAATAACCTATGAACAATATTTATTTCAGCAAGAGTGAAGACATACCAGTGGGTGGTGCTTTCAAAGGGAGCAGAGTTTAAGCTGCCACATAAGTTAGCATCCTCAAAGATATATCTGTGATACTATATATATAGATTTGGCAGACTAAAACTTCACAGGGGCCACTGTTCCCTAAATAAGCAACTTAAAATTTAACCGCAATCATACACTCACTCACTGCAATATACGCACGCCACAGAGGCAGCCTTCTTGGCAGGAAATAAATGCTTAATTTGAAGGCACCTCTCTCCACTAAAAGCCTCTGGTAAGCAAGTTAGAGTTCACAGTCAATCAATTAGGCCTGCTGGCCAATGAGGACTTCTTCTGATTTAGCTGAACCATCCAAATGTATAGCGCTTAGTGGCCTAATTTTGTTCTGATTTCCACTTGGAAATGTTTGATTAGAACTGAGTGCTAGAACAAAGAGACACAGTGGTCAAGGAGAAAAGTTTTAAGTGATTTATTATTTTTTTAAAAATAATACAATTATTCTTAGACTGAAGGCTGCTGCAAGTAAATTCCTGTTGTTCTATTTGGCATAGAAAGTGAGCTAGATTTGAGGAAGCGTACTTGATGGGTATGTCTAAAAATTACTGACATCCCATGTAGGATAGTCACGTCAGCACATATTTACAGCATTATGAGCATGACACAAAACAGGACGTCTAAAACAAGATATTTTCGTAATGATAATTTTGGCAGTTTTATTGTGAGAAGTAGAGGAGATAGTGATAATGAACAGCAATATCACATTCTACAGTTTCTTGATTACTATGATGTTCTTAAGAGTGAGCCAATTCAAACAGAAGGAGATGTGAACCTGGGCCTTGGCAGACATTCCTCCCTCCAGCCTTCCTTCACTGTTACTCCCATCCCACCCTGCTTGATATATTGCTCATGTAATTGGACTCAGAGAGCCTGGGGAGGTCCGTGCAGCCCTGATAATTCCAGACAAGCCAGACAGCCTTGCCTCCCTTTATGTCAAATGGGGTCAGAGCCATATCTAGATATTTTTGTTTAAACTCAGGCAAGTATTGGGCCACAGCCTTCTTAAACTTAGTCTTTTTTTTGTTTGTTTTGTTTAAATAGGGATTAATTGATTGAGATGAAACAGAGAGTGCTTAGACAGGAGTGGGTGCTTCAGGCCTCAAGCAAGGACACAAACTTAATGTGTCCTCATAACACACAGTTATGGATTATTTATCACTTATTTGGACACCACTGTGTTTACTCATGTACTGAAATGAATCAATAATTAGAAACACTTCAAGAACGTACTACAATATTTAAACACAGTTTGGTGGTTGCCAGTATCAAGGTCATGTAATGATTAAACAAACACTCAGCTGTCCCATTATCTATTTCCTTTTTATTTTCTGTTCCAGTTATTTTACAGCCGTTTGAAAAAAACCCCCCACAAGACTGTTATAGGTAACAGGGCTTTCACTACTTTATCTTTTCAGCTCTCGAAGGTAGCGTGCCGGACAATGTTTTTTTTTCTGTTATAAGATCTTACAGCTGACTGCATGGGAGCGTGCATGTTGGTATTTCTCCGTGGTGCAGAAAGATAGAAATGTGTGTGCACATGGACACCTGTATGCCAGCACATGTCTGTGCGTGATAAAGGTAGACTCTATCAGGCAGGATCTAGTGCACACACCTGAATACGGTACTTCTCAGGATTTCAGCTGGAATGACAAAACAAATGCAGACATTTTATTTGTGGTCCTAGTAAGCTTGCTGTGAAAGCCATGATTGCCATATGAAAGACTGGATTATACCTGGAGTTGATGATATCATCTCGAAAGTTGCTCTGTTCTCTCAGGCTCCTCTGTAAACATGAAATAAAATGACATTTTTATTGTACTTTACAGGGTACTACCTAGAATTGATAAAGCCTATGTTCTGAGTATTTACCTGAATTGTATTAGTTTGTTTTTTTGTTTTTTTTATTAGCACTGTAACAAAAATAGTATTAAAGTCTTGTATCTTTGGTTTAAATCACCAATCAGTGTATCAGTTGAGGTGGTTTGGGACATATTATGTGCACATATACTGTACTATGGAAAAGTTATTACACATAATGGCAATAGCCTGCAGAAAATGGCAGCCATCCTTCGATATCCACCAATATCTGTGGCATGCAATGCAGTTACCATTCATCAGAGCAAACTGACTGAAGTGCACTTTCATTTCACAGGCAGCAGGGCTCTGCATAAACCCTGGACAAAGTAGGGTGTAGTGTTCTGGTTATGTGTCCACTCTAAGGTTCACAAGCACATCATTACTGGCAACTTGCTATTAAAGAACAGAAGGAGCCCAACTTCAAACTAGTTTTTGTTACACAAACTTTTTTTTGTGCACTCTGGTAGCATCAAGAGCCTTTTTGGTTGAACAACAGCTGGCATGATGAAAAAGATGAATATTACTCTTGTCAAGTCCAGGGAATATAACTGCTATAATTCCTTTTCCCCTTTGCTCCTACTGACTTTCTCCGTGTCCGCCTCCACAAGTAAATGTGTTTAACTTGGGTTGCCAGCAACTCCTCAGGCAAGTAATTCAAAAAGGTGTTGTAACTACAAGGAAAACAAGCAGCAGCTTCTCTCCTTTCTAGTCCAAGAAGCCCTCCAAAGTTGATGTTCATGTCATTTCCCCATTTTGGCATAATGACATAATTTGTTTGTATCTACACTCATGAAAGTCAGTGTTGAAGAATGAATCAGTGATAGTGTGATTGTGCTATGGTTAAAGTTGGGTTAGATTTAGACACAAAAACAACTACATGGCTTGGGTTACAGTAAGTACTTAACTAAGTTTTCCATATGGTTATAATACAGCAACATAAACATAACTGGAATTGTTTATAACATAAATAACTATCTTTACTCCATGATGAAACAAGTCAACTGTGTGATTTTAATGGCGATACAGTACCAGTCAAAAGTTTTCATTTGATTGGTACTGTATAACAACAGTCTTTCTTGAATTTATCAACTTCATGATGGTGTGACGGTGACCAAGTGGCAAACTTTAGTTTTACCAAACATATTGGTGTTATCTGTGTGAAACTGCTCTTCAGCTCAATTAAAACTTAACTCTGCAACTGCTTCAGTTTACACAGAGGGCAAAGGATTGTCTGATAGTACATTTATCACAACTTAATGATATCCACCTGCGAAGACAATGGGATGGGGGGGGGCGCTCAGGGGCTATCGATCATATTCTGAAGCAGGGGGGGGGGAACCAACGAGGCTGTCAGATGAGTAGGCGAGGAGACAGATAGGCCTTCTTGACAAGTTGCAGACCATTCAAGCATGCAGATAATGTCAGAATAGAGGCCCAGAGAGACACAGTCAGAGCCATGTAGAGCGATATTAGACAACACTTATGAAAAAAACAAAACAAAACTGGAGGATCAGAGAAACTCCAGCTGGAAAATTTGGAGCTTTCAACTGTTCTAAGAGACAAAAAGAAAAGAGAGAGAAAAAAAAAACAGGGGTCAGACTTGGTATGCAAATGATTTGTTTTGAGATCTTCTTGGAGAAGCAGATGGGTGTGATTTGTTCTGAAGCAGTCAGTGTGGTACCATATGAGAAAATGAGACTTTTAGATACTTTACTGTAGCTGTCTAAACTTTTTGGCAATTTCTTTCAAGTGGAAAACATCTGTGGATGCAGGCTAAAAGGAAACCTAAGAATAACGCTTACAATTCTCATGCAGCCTTGATAACGAGACATACATCCTAGAGTTAACGTTCTGAAGTTGTTTTTATTTTTATATATATATATATATATATTCATTCCACGGCCTCAGAGTCAGTTTGTGGTTTACTAAGATACAACAAAAAAAGCTGTTGGCACAAAACAGCACGTATGTTAGAACAGAGTTTTGAGCTAAAAAAAAAACACCACACCCAAATGCGCGCATTGTAGCGTTTAATAAAAACAGCAGAAGAGCTGAGACAGCAGCCATAAAACAAAAAGAGTGTTGGCAGGGGCCTCGAACCGTTGTCTCAAGGTTACCACGGTATCTGCTGAGATGCCTGTGAACAGGTGTACCAATGCCCTGTTAGCCATGTTAATGAAATCATTAGTGCCAGGCTTCTCGGTGCTAGTGTCTCCATGGGATTGGAAGGAACTCTCAGCTGTCTGTTTCGCTCACCTGTCACACTTGAGATGACTCTCATGATTTAATTAAGTAAACAAATGCCACCACAAGCTCCCCTTCGAGAACATGGCTGAAGCACGGCTCAGGTGCTCCCATTTACTGAAATAAATGATGTTCTCATATAGTAACGTGACATGTTTTAAAAGAATGCGTGAATGTAAATATAAGAGGGTAGCTGCACAGCCTTTACATGATGTTAGTTAATATAATGTGATGTTTTTTCTTTGTTGCATTCTTTATCAGACTCTAAGAGTATAACTTATATATAATTTATTATAAGATTACAATTTAGTTTAGCTGCAGCATGGGGCATAAAATACAGTATTGTACAAGTATCTTGAATGATCTCACATTTCTTTATATTCTGCTTTCAGTGAGCCAGACTTTCTTGTAATTTTTAAAGTGGTCTTGAGCAATAGTTCTCCAGGTCTCCCAGGTCTTTGAGAGTTTTTCTTTGAACAGTGGCTGCTTTTACACCAATTTTCAGTCCAGTCAATGTACCTGACCAGTTTCAGAGGAAAGTTTTGTTTTGCTTTGTCATGCCGTTTAAGAATCATTCAAGCATGAAAAGAGGTGAACCAGTGTTGTGTCTACACACAACAGACACTTTAGCAAAGGAGCAATTTACAGTTTTAAATTCTATCTTCAGACACCTTGTTACAAACAGCTTGTTGCAAAAACACATAATTTGTTCTCATTTCTTTAGTTGAGTCTACATTAGTTTAGTTAGACTTTAGCTGAGTTCATGCAGGATGCATGGTGTTTTATTATTGTGTCCTTAAAAAAAGAGAGATTGATCCAGTTGATCCATCTACTGTTCACTGATGTCCCTTCAGAAATGGTCTGAGTGGAAGGGTGGCCATCAAGAAGCAGTTTTTAGTTAAGGAAACAGAGAAAAAATGCTGAGGTATGACAAATTACACAAGATCTGGACTGAAAATCAGTGGCAACAGATCTGATGGAGTGATGAATCCAGATTTGACATTTTTGGTTCAAATTGTCTCCAATATGTATATGGAGGAGGTCAGGAGAGCGGTACAACACTGAGAGTCTACAGTCATCTGTAAAACACGGTGGAGGCTCTGTCATGATTTGGGTCTCAATTCCAGACATTGTTGTTGGGCATCTTGTCAAAATTGATGGAATTATGAATGCAGAAAAGTACCATCAGATTTTCATCCAACAAGCATGTGATTAGCAGTGCCTTTTTTTTCTCAGCTTGACAATGATGCCAAACACACTGCCAATGCAGTAAAAACATACCTGGATAGAAAAATACACAGTGGAACACTATCAGTCATGGATTGGCCTCCCCAGAGCCCAGACCGCAAACATTACTGAAGTAGTGTAGGATCATTTTTGACAGAGAATGGAACAAAATGCAGCCAACATCCAAAGAAGAGCTTTGAATGGTCTTCAAGAAGCCTGCAGAGCTAATCCCGAAGACTACTTTACAAGAAAACTTACCTTACAGAGTTCAGGCTGTGTTGAAGAATAAAGGTGATGATACCAAATATTGACTTTTAAGCTAAAATTGTACACACTCTGTTTTCGCCTTATGTACTGTATACATGTTTCAATAAATTACTGCATCTATTTCCCATTCTCCTAGTAAAGAAAGGAGAGATGACTCAAAACCTTTGCACAGTGCTGCACATTTTTAAGTCCTTAAAACAGGCAATTTTGGGAAAGACTGACTCAGGGGCACTACAACAGAATGACTCAACTAAACTGAGCAATGAATTTACTTCAAAGCAAAGCTTACCATAGGTTATTGATTCTGACCAGTGTTTCATCAAATCCCAATCCCCACCCCCAGGTATTGTGGGAATTGTAACAAACATAATTCATATTTGAAATGAACTATATTTTTTAATTAACTAGCAGGTAGACTATTTTGAAGTGTTTGGGCTATTGACGTGCACTTCAGAAAAAAATACTCTCGACAAAAGAAACCCATTTCAAATGTGAGACGTCGTCTTGCAGGATTTTACTAAAAGACATTCCTCAGTTACTCCCAAAATGAATACTCACAAGGACAAACAAACTGCCATTTAGCTATGCAAAGTTGCACTTTTACACACATTTTATGTTAAACCATAATTATTTCTAAACTGCATCAGGAGTTAAGGAGGATGTACATACATGGCTGTCAGTCATACTGGCTTTCACTCTAGTTCATAAAATGTCCATCTGTAGAAGAGCTTTGACAGCCAGATCCACATGCCCAGTTTATCTTGCTCATTTAATCGAGCATCTTTTCCAACAGAAGACAGAAAACAGTGTAGTGGAATTGATTGGTTGTCAGCCTGCAGAGTAATAGCTGTGCTCATTTTGCTTTGAAAATACATATTTTTCCCCCTTTCTGCTTAGGGAGACTGATGCCATGATAAGAGGGAGCAGAGTGATCAATGAACTGTTACGCTCATTCTCACAATGAATGATTCAGGGTATCACCTGACATTGAGTTGGGGCATATTGCACACCTTCAGTGAGAAATCCATCACTTATGCTGCCAATTCTGGGGACTAATGGACATATAACCATACAGTAGGTGCTAAGATGGATAAATAAGAGCAAAGAAAGGAACAATATGTTAATCACACCTCTGAAGCAAATAGCATTGCTGAAAAAGGCTTTATGAGATCCATTTACTTGTCACTTAACACGCTCAAGACACAGTGTTTTGTTTTTTCCACAGCGTATCCTGCAGTCAAACAATGCCACATGCACTCTGTATTCCTAGCCTTAACAAAAGGCTGATGCAAATTAAAGTGCCATTAATTTCATTACAAGCTAGGAACACCGAGACAAGAAAAAAAACTGAATAATTCAACTGAGAGGCTGACAGCAAGGAGAGAAAGTAGCTGTCCACTTGCCTACAGCTGTTACAGTACAAAAGTCCACGAGTAATGCAAGAGAGGGGAAGTATTTTTTTTCTTTACAACGTGACATCCATTGACTAATGTGATGCAGCTACTCTATAAGCTGATATGCATTTTTAGTAGCACTTTAAAACACTGCCATTGACTAGTGGAGCAGCTCTCATCGGCCATTTAGATTAACATACACATATCTTTCTTTTAAAAGCAAAATTAGTAGAAGGTGTTTTGCAAAACATATAACATGCAATAAAGTTCTGCTTTTTTTTATCTTGTTTGTTTCCCTGTCAGTGGTAGCCCCTTGCCTTTCCCCTGCTGCAGCAAACTGCTCGGGTTATTTTGGGTGATTGTGTGAATGTGTGTTGCTACTTGAGTCTCAAGTGGACTGCTGGCTCTGACAGGAAGGGAAGCTCACAGACATCCTTTAAGTGCTGATTTACAAAGCACATTGCATAGCACAGAGCACTGGTGACCTCGCGTTATCGCCGGTTTTCCACATGGAAACACGGAGAAGCTGCTTTCACATAATATAGTGCCACCATTACAGTGTGTCACAATAAGCACATGGTATCCAAGCATAAACTTTGTGAAGAGTGATTAAAGGGAGCAGAGCTGGAGCAAAGTTGTGTTAAGGTGTGTGTGCAAAAACCTGCTTGTCACGTGGCTGTCTAAATGTATAAATGTGCCGAAGAATAACAAAGAAACCCAGAGCCAAATAATCATTAGCAGTCTGGTGTCTGAGGCTGAAGAGTGGACAGATTTGTGACATCAAAGGAGCTCCCATACTGCGAACACCCATGCAGCAGCCTTCTTCATTGCACAATGGTGAAATAATTAGCTTCCAGCTCTTGCGTGAGAAATGGAGACAGTATCTGTTTAGCACAGTTTTATGAACTCTCCAAAGCAACTCAGCTAGTTATTAAGTGCAGTGTTGAGTGGTTTGTACATGTTTATGTACATTTCCAGTTTGATCATTAGTCCCTTGGCACAGACTATAGGGGAGCATCATTAAAATTGCTGGGTAATGTGCCCCGGTTTTACTTGACATGAAATGCTATATACAGTAAGTTGCACACAAGTCTGTTGCTTTGATGGAGGCCACTAATGGCTTTGATTGAGGACCAGTGAAGTCAAAACATTCCTGAACATAATGGTATTCCATTACACCAATAATTATTTATATTAACATCTTACACAATGCATACACTGAGCTTTCTCAACTAAACCTGCACTCATGGTGTCAGTGATTTTAAGTCTCTTATTTTTTCTATGTGGTTGAAATATTTTTAAAATGTATAAACACAAGTGTGACTGTCATTTCCAATCTTGATCCAGTTTTGCTGCAGGTTAATCAGGATAACGAAGGATGTGGTCAAATGCTAATAATAATAATAATAATAAGTTATATAACACGTAAAATTATTCTAATAGCTGTTTTGTTTTTGCCAGCACAGTTTAAAAGGAATATCTGACTGTATATAACATTCACATGGATCCAGCCCTTATACATGAACGTCTTTTTTTTTCCTTTTTCTTTTTGAACACAGAATGACTTCAGGCAGTTACAACTGAAATAACTGATGGAAATTCAAAATGGGTGGGACCAGAGATAATCTGTCATCTTCCAGGCAAGCAACTGCACCGACTACCAGTGAGAGTACTGGATTGACATATGACCTGTAAATGCATTAGCGGTTTACCTAGGCAAATAAAGCCTGGAATTTCAGCAAAAACCCACTGTCAGCTTCAAAGCAACATTTCAATGAGCAAATCATGGATGCAGCTTTAACCTGGAAGAGCTGCAAAGGAGACAACAGGGTTTCAGAGCTGAAGCTAAGTTGACAGCTAAGAGGAGGAAATATAAATGATCTGTTTCAGGTATTATCATAGGAATTTAACAAACACTGGTATCCTGCACTCTCATTGGTAATCACTTCAATTGCTCATCTCAAAATTAAGGAAAGTTTTAATCTTGGGACCTGTCAACTTTGCATCGCCAGCGTTTTTTTGTTTGTTTGTTTGAAGTCGCTGGATGTCACTGACTTCTGTGGGCTACCACTCACTTTGTGAGTGCACAGCTTAAGGCACATATTCAATTCAAATCAATTTTGGTTATATAGGGCCAGATCACAACAAACAGTTGCCTCAAGGGACTTTATATTGTAAGACCAGACAATAATTACAGAGACAACCCAAAAATCAAAACAACCCCCATGAGCAAGCATTTGGTGACAGTGTGAAGGAAAAACTCCCTTCTAACAGGAGTAAATCTCCAGCCAGACCAGGCTTAGGGAGGGACAATCATCCACCACGACTGGTTGGGGGTGAGGGGAGAGAAACAGGACAAAAGACATGCTGTGGAGGAGAGACAGAGCTTAATAATAACTCATGATTAAATGCAGAATGTAGTATAAACACAGAGTGAAAAGAGGTGAATGAAAAAGAAACACTCAGTGCATTATGGGAACCCCCCAGCAGCAGTGTAACCAAGGGATGGTTCAGGGTCACCTGATCTAGCCCTAACTATGAGCTTTAACAAAAAGGAAAGTTTTAAGCCTGATCTTAAAAATGGAGAGGATGTCTGTCTCCTGAATCGAAATTGGCAGCTTGTTCCACAGAAGAGGGACCCGAAAGCTAAAGGCTCTGCCTCCCATTCTACTCTTAAGTATCTTAGGAAACACAAATAAGCCAGCAGTCTGAGAGTGAAGTACTCTATTGGGGTGATACAGTACTATGAGGTCTTTAAGATAAGATGGATCCTGATTATTCAAGGCCTTGTATATGAGGAGAAGGATTTTCAATTCAATCCTGGATTTAACAGGGAGCCAAGGAGGAGAAGCCAGTATGGGAGAAATATGCTGTCTCTTTCTAGTCCCCATCAGTACTCTTGTTGCAACATTTTGGATCAGCTGAAGTTTTCAGGGAGCATTTAGGACATCCTGATAGAAGTGAATTACAATAGCCCAGCCTAGAAGTAATAAATGTATTAGATTTAGAATTAGAATTAGATTTTCAGCATCTCTCTGAGTCGGTATGTTTCTAGTTTTAGAGATATTGTGCAAATGCAAAATGGAATTACTACACATTTGCTTAATATGTGCATTAAAAGACATATCCTGGTCAAAATGACTCGAAGATTCTTTAGAGGTCATCCAGGCCTTTGTGTCTTTAAGACATTCCTGCAGTTTTACTAATTTATATGTGTCATCTGGCTTCATGGATAGATAAAGCTGGGTATCATCTGCATAAAAATGAAAAAATTATGTAATACTTTCTAATAATACTGCCTAAAGTAAGCATCCATCCATCCATCCATTTTCTTCCACTTATCCTAGTCAGGGTCATGGGGGCGCTGGAGCCTATCCCTGCTGTCATAGGGCAAGAGACGGGGTACACCCTGTACAGGTCGCAAGCCTATCACAGGGATAACACAGAGAGACAGACAACCATTAGCACTTGCATTCACACCTATGGGCAATTTAGGATCACCCCAGTAACTGCGTGTCTTTGGACTGTGGAAGGAAAACCGGACTACCCGGAGAAAATCCACGCAAACATGGGGAGAACATGCAAACTCCACACAGAAAGGCCCAGGCCAAGGTGGATTCTAACCCAAACCTTTCAGTTGTGAGGAAACAGTGTTCAACACCACGCCACCGTGCTAAGGGAAGCATCTATAATATAGATAGAATTGGTCCTAGCACAGAAGTGGAACTCCAAAATTAACCTTAGTGTGTGAAAAATAATCCACATTTACATGAGCAAATTGGAGTCTGTTAAATATATATGATTTAAACCACTGTAGCGCAGTACCTTTAATACCCATGGCATGCTCTAATCTCTGATAAAATATTATGGTCAACAGTATTGAGCACTGTACTGAGATCTAGTAGGACAAGCATAGATATGAGTCCTCTGTCAGAGGCCATAAGAAGATCATTTGTAATCTTCACTAATGCTGGTTCTGTACTGTGATGTGTACTGTAGTTCTATGTGGTTTATAGAGATCTTTCCACACTCACACTTTCTGAATCACAGTGTAATGTACCTGGACTCAGGACTTTTTAGACAGACAGGGATGTTGAATCAGTACACTGTTTGGATTCCTCTATCAGCTGATACTGACATTGGCCAGGATGAATGGTGAGTAAACCTGGACCACCCTCTACACCACTTAGTGGACAGATAGTGCAGAACTTTGTCTAACATCTGTTTAATCTGTACTGCCATAAGGACAGATACAGAAAATCTTTCTACCTGAAACTACAATACCTGCATTTGTTAAATTTTAAGTTTCTTGTGGCATTACATTTAGATTTTGATTTGCTAAGTACTTCCCCCCCCTATTTTCTCTTAATCAGACTTCTTCCTTTTTGTGTGTTTTTTTTTAAACATTTCTGCACTATTATCTTTTGCTGTAATGCATTTAATTGTACATTAAAAAAAATTTTTTTGGCTGCCATAACACAGTGATCTCCCAACTTTTGCAGTAAATGGAGCATAAATTTTCTAATATCATACTACTATTAATTTCCAAGCCTGTAAGATTAGATACAACTGCTTTCCCTGTTTTCATCAGGTGGAATGTAACTGTTAAATTCAAAGATTATCATTATTATTATTTTTTTAATGAATACCACACCACATTGTGGTCATTCACATGTTATGTGAAGTACAGATGTTGGGGTTTCACATCAGAGACGCTCTCATCCACAATTCCTTCTCTAGTAATGTTTAGGCAAGCTGGTATCATTTTTCTGGAATAAACCTTTTTTTTTTAAACTTAACCATGTTTAAACAAACTACAAATGCACAAGTTTAGTAATTCCATACTTCAAGTTGATTTTGTACTGCAAGACTGGAACTGTTGGCAGAAAAAGAAAAAGAAAAACAGAATTGCCTGTCAATGCCAACTTTTACTTGCACATTTATCCAAGAAAACATTAACAGGATACTGCATTATGTATTAATTGTGGTTACGTTCATCACTCCCAATTCAAGAGATATTATGTGTGAGTCAGAGAAAGAAGTAAGACACAACAAAGCACACTCGGCACAAATACTGGTATCAGTGATATTATAAATGTTGCCAGTTGGACGATCTCCATGCTGAGCTGACTGGATCAGTGTTACTAACCACATTCTATCAGAGTTCATATGACTGAACATGTCTCAATCTGAAATAAAGATTTACTTCATCAAGAAATAAGAAATGGGTTTAGCTGCCAAAACAACCTAAAAAGCCTAAAGCTGTTTATTTTTGCATCACTGTAAGCAATGTGCCTGCACAAGCTCCTTTTTACCAGTTTCTAAAATTAAAACAGAGGTATTTTTTCTGTTCATCAAGCAGGGAATCAACCTAAAAATGCCTGAACAAAGATGTGGACATGAACAAGATGCGGGAAGGAGGTGAAAGTAAAAAAAGAGAGCTGTCGATACAGGAGAAGTAATTTCTCTAAAGAAAAAATGTGATCTACAAATGAGTCTGTGACAGTGCCGTGTGTCGTGTTGGCAGTGCCTTAGACATATTACAGGTTGCTTTGACACTGACAGGCCTAGCAGATGACAGTACATCACAGGGTGTCCAGTACTCTAGCGGTGTGCAGCGATGATGACACACAGTCTGATGATAGAAAGAGAGAGCTTGTTCCTGGCACAACTCTAATTGGCTAAATGAGGATAATTTTCAGTACTGTCTAGGGCAGTTTGGGGTCATTTCAAAGGAGAAAAATGGAGCAATTTGCTTTGGAAAAGGAAGGGAATAGTAAGACAAGGGAAGTATTTAAGCAATACAGGATACCACCTGTAAGTCATTAGATGATGGAAATGTAATACCATACCACGGTATTGTACCTGGAATTACTGTAAGTGAAAATGATATTTGACCACTCCAACTTCCTCACATAAAAGCCAAAATACACTATAACTGAACTTGGTTTGCTTTAGCAACCCCAACGGCTTTTACATTATATCAGGCACTCATTAAGAGAGAAGGCACTGACTCACGCAATGCTTTTACAAACAGATAAAAAAGTTGTATAGTCATTCCTTCCATGGGAATGAAAAGCAAACATGCCATAATTCTAAGTCAAGGTGCTAGACTTGAACGAGGGCTTTGATGTCTAATTAAACCATAAAAGGATGTTAGTGGTTAAGATCATCACTATAAAAGACAAAAAAAAAATGCCATAATGCAAGTTCAAACTTATTACATTTGAACCACATCCCACCACAGAAAGGAACTCCTCTTCCTAAAAGCCTACAGCAAGTATTCAAAACACAGAGCAAAACTGCCAGTCAACTTCCCTTCTAGAAACCTAACGCCTGTGTTTGGAATGTGTGGTGCCACTGGCAGATAGCCAACAGGCAGGCCTGAATGGAATCAGGCACAAATGAGTGCGTAAAGGAGAGATCAATTCTGAAAAACAAGAAATTTATCTTACAAGCACGTTCTGCAAGGGGATTTGAGGCAGTATATTGCTGTCCTCAGCCTCCTTGAAGTTAAAAACATTGTCCAGACTTTCTCATTCCAGTCTTCCCCTTATGCCCATGAGGGCTGACTCCATTCACTTTGATCCACTCAGCAGATTCTATCCCATTTTCCATCGATTTCCCAACCAAACGCCCTCCAATCTCACCTCCCAAAGAAGCGCAAATTAAAGGCTCGACACATGATGTTAGAGTTCAGGGTGAAGCAGGGAAGAAATAGTGACACAACTGGAGACCTCACTGTTACACTTTTGTTCTCTGCACAAATGAGTAAATTGGACAAGGTGTTGTAATTAGGATCAAAGCTTTGCCAGTTATGATTACAAGCATGCTTGCTTTTAATAATAACAAGCAGGGCATAGTGCTTCTGAAAGCATGCTGGAAAATTATATTAAATTATTAAAGCTGCAGAATTTCATAACTGAATTGCCTTGATGTTAACTGCAAGAATGGGGGAAAAAAATCAATGTTATTTCAGTGTAGTATCTCTTTTTTTTTCACAATAATATCTCTGTCCCAATTGCTACATAATTTAATTTCCTTCCGTGCCTTGTTAAGAGCTCTTGACTCTTTTCCCAGTCTCAAGTAAAATCATACCCTTTCAGTTTTGCAGCTGCCTAATACATTTAACAGTCCGGACTGCTAGTAAAACAAGCAATTCTTCAACTAATGACCGCATTCTTTGTTTTGCTTTGTTTATTCCTACCATGTGCAACAACTCATGCAAGCATTCAGGAAACATCATAAAGGAGTGCTTTAACAAAGCAAGAAAGTAGGATGCAGGTGGGTTAAAAGTGGAACAAATACACAGAAAAAAAGCACACCTATTTAATTTTGTTTTCACTCATTTGATAAGGTTTAAACAAAAACTAATTTGCCGTTTCTGTTTCTGTAAAAGTAGTCGCTCTTACAGTGTTAAACAATTGCTACAAGATCTCCACACTGTGCTGATCTCTGCCCCATCTAATGTGACTACACCAGAGTGCAATTCACATGCAGCTACATGGCAGCGAAGGTTTGCTTACTAAGGTTTGCTAACATTCCTATAGGACATAACAGTTTAGAGTTGCTGCAGGGTTGTTTTTCAGGGGTTGGAAAAAGTCTTAGCAAAGTAATGCAAAGCCTACAAGGAATCGTTTCATTGATCGTACTAATACGCCCATTCTGAACAAATTACATGGTGTTATCTGCAATATGCATGATGTGAGATATAAAAATCAGCCATGTAAAAAAAAAAAATTGCATATTGATGATAATGTGATGAATGAGCCACATTAAAGCAATCTGAGAAAGTCATACGCAAATCTATATATGCATAAGTCTGTGCTGGACTGATGTACACAGAATTACTAATTTTACAATAGCTGTCATGTCAAAGTGTATGAGTGTAACTCTGCAGTGTGAATAATTTAGACATATCCTTAATTTATGAAGCTGTTACTTCAATACCTTTTGTTTTTCTTCCCTGTGAATACATTAGTGCAGTGCTAAATTATTCTAATTAGGAACGCAGTTACAAATTAATCACACTATAATTTGCAGACTGTAATCTCAGTGTGGTCAAAAACAGGATTTGTAGTCATTTGCTCTCTCTGTAATAGCAGAAGTCATCTGGTTTTGCCTTTGCTAACACTCAGCTGGCTGATTTTGAATTTTATAGTATCGATAGCAAGCACACAAGCTGTACTGATGCTTAGGGGACATATGTCAAAACAACAGAGCAATCATCTTAATCAGGGTTAAAATTATGCATTTCATTCTAAAAGAAACTGACAATGTTTGTGTCCAAAATCACTTCACAGTGCTGTATGCGTTACTTGACTTTGAGCACTCAAATTTGTCGGCTACTGCCTTAAGGGCACGTCCTAATCAAGTGTACTGGAAAATCTCTGAATATGTTTTATAACTGACTTCTGAGATTCACTACACCAAACATACCTGAACCATCAACCATCAGCTCTAATTAAAAGATCTCCTTTCTCATCATTCCCCAGCTCATGCTTGTCTTATCATCCTATCTGTGCTTGAAACTCTAGGCATGTTAGGACAGGTTAGACGAACCTCTCTTAAACCCTGTAGGGGACCGAGTGCATTTCCTTTGTAATGGAGGAGGAGGAGATACAATTTATGTGTTTATCTCAATATAGTGTTTAAAAATGTATTTATATACTTATATATTACTAATAACCTCATGCACGTGAGAAATCATCGTGAGGTGTATCAGTAATGATTTCTCATGCATACAAGAAATCATTACTGATACACCCCACAATGGTATTCTCTATTCCTTTGATCTACTGAATGGCATTTTTAACAATGGTGTTCGTCTCAGTCATTAAAAAGAGAGCAAGAGAGCAGCTAAATTTCATCGGTGACTCATGAGCTTGGTAGTTCTTGTTTTTTTTCTTTTGTAGTTGTACTTTCAATGAGAAAGACAGTTTTTGAATGATGATGTGTCTGGTTTGGCTAGTTATAGACACACCCTAAACATTGACTATTCTTTTTCTGGCATAATTATTTGCTAATTATTTACCTACCTCTGTATACTTTGCCCAGCTGGAGTGCATAACTGTCAGGATTTTTTTATTTTTTGTCCTGTGAAGATGAAGGAATGCTTTCAACGATTAACTTTTATACTTAAACATTATTTATAAACCAGGCAGCCAGTTATGGACCACGAGGACTTTTCCTCCCTGCATGCCAGACTCGGATGATGAGTTTGTCTGATTATCACTACTCTGTGTGTGGTTGGCGTTAATGGTGGTATGGGGGATTTTCTGGCCAAACACTGGGATGGGCAGGAATAAAATACATCATGTTGTTCACTCTGCTGATACTATCTTGATTTCACATCTCCCTCTTTGCCTTTGCTACTTGTCATACTTCCTGTTTGCGCACGCGTGTGTGTGTTTGTACATGTGTGTGTGCTATGAGGGCATATTTACATATATGGTGCTTGTCAGGGCTTGCATTTTCTTGACTCATGTGGACTAAAAAAAAAGAAAGAAAAAATACACAGACACCATTCTCAAACTCAACACATGCTAGAGTTTGGCCACTCTTTTGGCAACAGCTTCACGGCCTCAACTATTTGCCCATGCATCTATCCTTAAATATACTGTCATATAAAAAAATGAGGCACCAGTAGGAGCAAAGTGAGACTGCAGTCACGTCTGGAGAGTTAACTATCTAAATACCAGATAAGTGATAACACAGGAACACTTAACTGTGGCAATAGAAAGCATTATCGTTCATCTATGCCTACGGGTGGTGAACTCCTAGCATACAGGTATTGTATGAGATAGAACGTAGTGTGTTACCTGCCCACCCCCAGCCCCAGGACGGCTACTTTAATGGCCTCGCACTGAGAGGCTAACACAAAGGTTACGCTACACACATGTCAGGGATGATTGAAGTGGTAATATACTATTCTGTCCATTAGTGTGGTGTTTTTGCTCTTAACGGAACTAGGGACGGTGTTTTAGCTTGTCAATGCCTTCAGCCATGCCATATTGCCTGAATGAATTGGTCGGGGGGAAATTGGTGGATCTGTGGAGTTAAAAATACACAAGGGGATGATTATGTGTTTAGTTAGGGGGTGAATCTCGTCCATCTTTTCCTCTGACACATGGTATTGAAGGAGAAGAGGACAGGATGCTAACAAACACTGCTGAAACATCGTGTGTGTGTTGGTTCTCCACCCTTCTCAGTGGCAATCAATTTCCTTCATGTCAAACTAAGTTAAGATGACTCCCAGGCCATGTTGACCCACAGAGGTGCTCACCCTAACACACACACACACACACACGCACACACACACACAACACATTCACAACAGTCCCAAATCTCTGGATAAACACAATAAAACAATCCCACCCTCTGTTGTCTTTCTTATCTTATCTTGGATTTTAACCCCAACGTCCCCTTCCAGCACACACACAAAAACATACACACATACACACACACACACACACACACACACACACTTGAAAAGGCCTCAGGTTGGCCCCTGGATCTTTGTCCTCCTCTCATTAACCTTTGGTCACACCATCATTTTCTTTTTCCTTGTACTTCCCCTTTCCATTTATGACCCTCTTCTCTTTTTATGACAACAAAGTGTCACCATATGAGGATGGCAGTGTGGACCTTTACACAAACTGTTGCAATCAATATCAGTGAGATGTGGAGTCTATCACAGCCTACCTACAGTAATCTATTAGCGGCGAATTTTCCTAGATGGGAGCATTAATAGTGTTCTCAGCTTGACTTGTTTGCCTATTTAAAATCATCCCTCTGTTAAATGGAAATAAAGGCTTCAGTGCCAGAAGAACTTTTTGGCATGGCTGTAGAGTGAACGAGCATTTTGTGTCATTTTCCACTGCTCTGACTGCATAATGGCCAATGCCAGCCCTGCCCTCAGCCTGTTATATCTGATGTATCACACCTTGGGGTGCGTCGGTGAATATATGAAGTACTGAGCACAGATGGTTCGACGCTTGGCCGCCTTGAATAAATAGGTAGCATGGGTCCCGGAAGGTGATTTTCGTATTGCCCGTGAGTCCAAATTTATGACAAACAAAACAGAAGGTATTATCATGTATCACAACCCTCCAGGTAGCTGAGAGGCCAATAATGAATTGTGTGGCATGACTGGTGACACATTTAGCCCTCTGTCTGCTCATATGGGATGGCTTCATCACTCAATACCAGTTTCAAGAGTAGTGAGAATGACCGATTGGATTGCTTCTCTGAATCAGTGCACATCTTGCAACTTATGCATTTGTGGGTTGTTTGTGGCATATAACTGAATATTTCAAATGTCTAGAGTTGTATAAGGAGATGGATAGTGCTGGAAATATAATTAAACATGTAAAATTTTTAGATTTTGAGGATGGAGGACTATTGGTCAGGCCCTTGTTCTTTTTGTCTTGATTATGGGGCCATAACTATAGTCATTTTCACACATGCAGCGTAGCTGTGAACTTTTCTTGCCATTACCTGTTGAGGACAAAATCATCTGAATCAGTCAGAACCGGACATTAAACAGTCTTAAAACTGCCAGCTTCTTATTACAAGGTCCATTTGATGGCTGAACGATCTGGAGAACTCCAGAGCAAGTGAGTGTCATGAGTTCAGGCTGCTGCAGAGGAAGCATCCTCACCCGAATCACTTGGAGTCCCAGCTACCATCAGACACACAAGCGATTGTTGTGTACCTGTTGTTCTTGGTGTACTTTTTGTGTAAGGAAGGATAAATGCTGACAATGTCCAACCCAGATTCTCTGGACACTCTCCAGAGAATAAGGCTGATTGTGTGAAAACAGTTTAGTTGTTGCTTTATACATATACATGTACATATACTGTAAATGTAAATGTTCTATTAGTACTTAGAGCTAATCCCGAACAAGACCCTTAGCAACTATTGACAGTTGTTTTCAATGGGTATTTCAAAGGAAAGCCTATGAAACACCGAAAAACAGCCAAGAGCACCCACCATACAAAAGCATAATGAAAGATGGTGTCTGGTATTCTCAGACAGTTTCTTACATTCTCTTGCATTTCCAGTCAGCCAAGCTAGACAGGAGTGTAAGGCTATCTAGTGGAATGTAATGATCTCTACACCTCCGTAGAACAAAGACTTTTATCTCTCTGTGCCTTCTGCCATTTCCTTTACCCCCAGGCTCCGTGGACACGAAGACGAAAGGAGCGTAAATCACTGCCTCAGTGTCTCTTCTCCCTTTTCTTTCTTTCTTTCCTTCCTTCCTTCCTTTTTACAGTAGCATCACATATAGTTTGGTGCTACAGGGAAAATATGTCTTGTGCAATAGCAAGAAATCTCACGCTCCTAATTTGCTTTCTTTATATTTCGCCTCCTTTCTGCTTTTTCCTGCATGGCAAAACAATGCTATTTTTTTTCTATTCATTTCAAGCTTTTTTCCTCTCACTCTCTTTGATACATTTATCTTTTTTGCCTTCTTTTTCTCCCTGCCGTGGCTCTTTCTCCACACTTGCATCCTCCCTTCCTCACAGTAATGGTTTAATTATAGCTTTTTAAAGGTGGTTGTGGTGGATGAAGAGAGCGATGGTGGTGCCTGTTGGGGATGAACTGCGTAGGCTCTGCTGCTTCTGGGGTTGTCTATTGAAGTGTGGCCGGCTGGACATAAAGCAGCGCTGCTATGTTTGCGTGCTTGTGTGGAACACCAGCAATTAGGACCCTGGTGCAACACAGAGAAGGACCGCATCAGCTGCAGTTCCTTGATATTGTATCTGGCGTGATGGCCAGATGCACAGGCATAAAAGGGGAGAAAAAACAGAGAGAGGCGGCAAGTTATGGGACATGAGTGTAGGGAATAAATGAGAGGGAGGGACTGGAAGGAGGAGATTTACAAAAAAAGAAAAGAAGATGAGTAATTCTCATTAGCAATAAAAAGACTTTTTTTTTTCTTTAATTCAAGCATGAGAGGCATACAAATAGTGGTTTACTGAATGACAAAATGCATGGGTAAGAAACACTCCCTACTCCATGAAGACTCAAAGATGCTGGAATAAACCTTTTGTTGTTTTTCCACTTGTCTTGCATTGTGATCACATCACTACAACAAAGCACCTGTTTTGTCTACAGCTTTGAATGAAAACAGAAGTAGAAGAACTAACCTTCTAGTCAGGAAAAAAAAAAAGAACATTTTGCTGTCTCACTCACAAAAACAACGGTTTCAAATCTGTTTCTAGTCTTTCTTTCTAGCACAAAAATTTCATGACTGTGCAGACGGTTGAGGTTCAGGGCACGACCGCAGTGTGATGTCATTGCCATTTGGCATCGTTTACAGTAGAGATACCTCTGGCTTACTCATTCAGACCATTGCATGACACAAATATACTGGTTAAACTAATAACCTAGTCAGATAAATAAACGCCTGCTTTGCTTTCTTGTACTAGACTTTGCTTCAACCACAGTAATTTCCTCCGTGCCCTTTCATCTGTTAAATTTTCCTCTTTAATACTGAAAATCATAATGAGTGACAGCACTGGAAGCTTGACAAGCAATTTCTAGGAGATATAGTGCCACCACTTGTGCACGCACAGTATAGGGGTGGTTACTCACCACATTTTGTTTCCATCACACTTCGTCTCATCATCTCGCTTTTCATTCGACACCCATTAGCATGTTCATTACTGTGTAATGACAGCAGCGCCAACGTGATTGGCATGACCCCTATCAAATGAACTTCCCTGTATTACATTTAAAGTTGCCGACCAGAGGTAATGACTATAAAGATGAGGCCGTATGGTATACAAACGTTTGTTACATGAAACTTAGAAACTCTGGGAACTAAAAAATATCAATATTTTTCTTTAGAAGTGCAGAAATTTTATTATATATAAACTGTAAAAAAAAAATCCTTAAACTTCTATTCTTTGCACACAAAGGTTAAAAGAATAAGAGGTGCTTTTAAAGATAAAATAATGCACACAGCGAACATGGATGTACAATATTCATAGAACTGATCAAACAGAAGAACTGTGTTTAGTGTAACTGAAGCTATTTGCTTAATATTTGAGCTGAGATTTGAAGTAGAGTTGGTAAACAGACGGCACACTTGACTTACAGTTCAGATTTTATTTTCTTCATACTTCACTACATCGGTGCGTCAGTGAACAGCAGCATTTAACACACAGTGCTTTCGCGCTTTCATGCAGTAAAATTACTCACAGAAAATGGAAATGGAGCACACGCAGATGCAAATGACAGGAGGACAAGAGGATCCAGACCTACTTCCTGGGAGAGATGGCCCATCTGAATATGTTGTTTTTAACATAATGATATTTTTAAATATGATATTAATGTGCATTAAAGTCACTTGTGCTAATTATTGACATAAAAACTTTTAAAAACTCTCCTTTAAAAAAAAAAAAAAAATGCCATGTTAAATGATTTGGTCCACAGCCTTCCATCCCTGAACACCCACAGTTAAGGAATTTCCCAACTCCGGGAAAAATGAAGTATATCTTATCTTATCATGTGTTAGCTCACTTTGGGAGTGCCTGTGGAGTAACTGTTACAGACTTCTAGGCAGTGAGTAGCTCTTTTTGCCAGAAAAAAAATATCATACATTTTTTTGTTATTTCTATCATACATTACACTACAACACATTAATAATTGCAACGAGACTGATTCATTCGCTCCATTACCTTATGGTTGAGTTTTGTACATCATTGTAGCTGCCATATTGGTAGGTGGTACATCGGCTGCCAATTATCTTTCTTGAAATAGCATTTAATGTGTTTGCACTTTATTAAAATAATTGCTTAAGATGTGAGATGTTACTGATAGTTTGGTGTGTTTTGTTTTGACATGCTCCATGTCTTTTATTTCACCACCAACGGTAATTAACTTTTTAAACAAAAGAAAAAAAATTCATTTATCTAAACTACGTCTGCTTCTAAAATTCTTTGGATATGCGGTAAGGAGAGAAATTTCACAAAATCCACCATGATAGTGAATCATCACACTTAAGGATTTGACAGTGATGGAGTGATGACCTGGCCTTTTATTTTATTTTATTGGAACTTCTGGTTTTGACTGGCTTTAGCAAAGTGACTTTTTACTCACTCGGCGCTTGCATGAGTATTCATGTTTCAACCTTGACTCTGTCTGTGTGGGTAAGTTTGTTATGTCTGCATGCGGGTTTGACTCCTGACTCACTGAACTTCATCATTTTTCTGGCATTGGCCTGTACAGAAAAACAGAAATTTATTTCCTCTACAAAAAAAAACCTGGGGAACTCCCCTGAAGATTAATGCTCAAACTGACCAGTGCTCTCACACCTCAGTATGCTGTCACAGTGATCACGCACTCATCACCCGTTGCTAATACTCCAACGGTCTAAATGAATGGTGTCAGCCCAGAGTGGTTACTGTAAGTGCAAGGCTGGCCTAAGTTGGGCAAGAAAAGGCGTTTTTACTTGGCTTCTCAATGAAAAGGAAATTTGTGCTTCACATGCTAACATTGGTAATTTTCTTCCTTATTTATGTATACACACTTGCATTGTGACATGCACACTGCAGCACACAAATGCTCTTTCATTCTCATCTGCACACTCCCATTTCAAACTCCTGACTGGGTTTTGAGATCTAGATTTGATTTTCTCCTGAAAGGGCTCTTTTGTCTGACAATGTTTGCCTATGAAATAGAGCATATACAGTATCGTGACTTCATTTAAAACTGGATGTAAGATGCTGCAACGAGCACTCCCATATTGGATTACTAGCACTAATTTTTCTGATTGATGCTGCTCAAACTATCACTGCTGACTTATAAACACTGGACGAGACGCTGAATCACAAAAGCACCCTGTTTATGATGGTAGGAGAAGCAAAAATCCAAGACTTTGCATTAACAATGAAAACTCTGGGGTGTGATCATGTGGATATTTAACACCAATAAAATATTAAAAAATATATATATATATATCTCACATAATATATATATATATATATATATATATATATATATATATATATATATATATATATTTATCAACAATATGGTGCCTTTTTCCAACTAAAACATAAAGTTTAAGATCTTTTAATCAGCTAAAAAGCCTGAAACTGCAGCTTATCACATGCTAAACTGCCTGGAGTCAGATATGAAGAAGAAGAAGCCAATAACGAGGAAAGGAAGGAGAGCTATAACAAGTCTGTTCATAAATGTGTGAAGCCGACCTTAAGTACAGATGTAATAGTGCCGAAGATAATGCTCTATTCATCGTGGCTGACTTTCTGCCCTACCGGTAAGAACAAAAAAAAAAAAAAAAAAAGGTGGTTTCCAAGACTGTTTGATAAGATTTGTTTAAAAATAGATAAATATTTAGAAATTTAGAAATGACCCTTTTGAGAATTGAAAATGAGCCGGAAAGAGCTTAAAACGTATTAATGTAGCGCTGACCTGCAAAGGAGGATGCAGTGGTAATTAATGTTAACTTAATTTAGTCTCACTCCCATTGGCCCCGCACAACAGAGGCTTACGATGGCTGGTCACGTTTTTTTCTTTCCCCAGAAGTAAACATCTGCTAAGGCCTCTGTGAGTCATAGCACACCATCTGTCCTTTTTTGTTGCCTCTCTCTCTGGCCCTGTTATCTCCTTCCATCGTCTGCAATTATGTGAGTGGCGGCTTTTAGCCAAAAGGTGACTGAAAGATGATGCGACTTCTTTCAGGGACACATCTATGAAGCTACAATAAATACAAATAAGTGACAAAAAGTGAACTCCTCAGCGCCATAATGTGACTGTGTACAATTATTCCATCCTGTATATGGCCTCAGTCTGGGTTATGCCCTGGCAAGAGGGCCATGGATCTTGAGTGCAACAGCGCAAGGACAAAGGCCTCTTCTCTAAGTGAAACCGGAGATCTCCAAGGAAGCATCTGGCAACCTGGTCACTAGATGAGTCAGGCTGATGATCTGGAGATGAAAAATGCCAATAATGCAAACCTTCTTCAGGTCCCCTGGCAGGAGCGAGCAAATTCGATACATTCCTTCCCCCAGTGTCTCTCTGTGTCTCTCTTCTTGGCACTGTCCCTCTCCCTTTACCTGCCACTCTGTCTTCCCTGCCTTCATTTGTTCGTCACCCTCACTACGGGCTGGAAAAGGGGGAGGTGGGCCGACAGAGACACGATACACTGTTTGTCAGCCAAGAGCGGATGTGCCAGGCAGAGCTCCTCTGTCAGACAAGGTGTCAAACAAAGAGTCATTTGGTCCAAGAGCTGCAGGACAAGTTGTTGGTCTCGCCACCCTTTGAAGTACATCCCCCTTCCTCCCGTGATAGTGCTTGCCAGAGCTCTCTCTCATACTGCCTTCCCCTCATCCCTTAATGACAAGAGTTGCCTGAATACAAAAGAATCTTAGCTATAAGGTGACATAGACGACTCCTAACAAATTGCTTTCTAGTGTATTTCCCTTCCACCTTTACCCATCAGAGTTAAAAGGTGACAAGTCAAAAGAGCTACTGTGTGTGTGTGTGTGTGTGTATGTTAAAGATGAAGCAGAGGGGACACATAGGGCAAACAAAACTAGATTTCCTCTAGGATCCAATCTCATCATCTTTTGTTGCCGCTGTCAGGCAGATGGTGCTGCCTGGTTCCTCATTTAACAGACACACATGTGTCCTAACAGGCATACAAGTATATACACTCCTGCCTGCTCAGTAAAAGACCATATATCATTTCATTACCCGTCGTCGGTTTTGTACAATAACATCCGCTGGGGTAATAACCACATGCTCTTCCAGAACATTTCATCAACCCATAATGCTAGAAAACGTTGCCAGGTCTCGTCTTTTCTTGTAAACCTATCCCTGCATTTCCTTTTCAACACCGCCACTGCCCTTCATTCAAACAACACCTGATACTTTTGATTAAATCAGAATCAACTTCATACAAGCCAGTGATACCCGTGGTGGAAAGTGGCAATGCATTTTTGTAAAGTCAGACCATACTGGGAAATATATGAAGAAAACATCAAGAAATGCAATGGAAATGAAAGTTCCACCCTCAGCTCGCGGCAATCCTGCATTTATTCAAACTACATTCTTGGGGGAGCTGAATAAATGTGCAAAATGACTTGGAAAAATCATACCTGACATTTAAAGATGGAATAATTGATTTCTGATCAGAGTAGCATGGAAAAATGTAAATGCAACATCCGGGATCACTGTGGTGAAGCCTACAGGCTACTGGGCAAGCAAGTTGTTCTTTATACTGCAAGTGTTGCTGAAGCTTCCACCTTTTTAGACTTTTGCTCTTCTCCGTGCACCTTGGATGTAGGTGGCACTGTGCCAAACACCACTACTCTATTAATACCACATCAAATTATCCTATCCCTTTAATACATACATTAAATTTATATACTAAACTGCTGCATTCTTTGGCACTTTTACCTTATGGCCAAACTAATGTAAAAAAAAAAAAATACATTGTAGACCTCTTTTTAATCTATAGTAACCCCCATGGGGGAAAAAAATAGCTTTTTAAATTATGTTCTTGGTGTGCACCATTTGATAATGGGCCAGTAGTGTGCAAAAGCTCTTTAGGTTTCTCACTGAAAAGGCTGGAAAAAAAACTTCTAAGTGAAGCAAATTCTCAGTAAAGATAAGTTAAAATGTAATCTTGGCATATGTTCTTTTTGTTCAAATAAAAAGACTGATTTATGCAGTTTAAATATTGATGCCCTAGTTCACAGTGTCTGCAATCTGCTTGGAATTCACTTCCACTTTAACCTTCCTCTTATGTTGCAGGTCAGTTTGATCCGTTTTTGTTTTTGAGTAGTAAAAGGTCTTTCTTTTCCTCTCTGAAATTCTTAGGCACATTTAGGGCAATTTGTTTTGAATGGGCTGATGTGTGGTGAGATGTACTGCATTTGTAAAAGAATGTGTGGTTGCCTAACATTCTTTCATGTGCCTATATAGTTGCGAATAAACATAACAAAAACGTGTCTTTGCTGTCGTAAGTCTTTTTACTCTTTTTAGTTGTTAAAATGACTTGATTTGGTTCTCAGGGTTAGGATGAGCTTACAGTGAGCTCTCCTGCAGAAGATTATGCACAAGTCATAATGCCACATCAACAAGTGAAGGCCGAAACATGTTTTTTGCAGCCCTATAAGAAGAATCAATCTTAAGGACTGTGACTTGCCTGCCAGTTTGAGGTAAACTTTGCGGTTCTGAGAGACGTATTTCATTCTAGCTTGTTTCTGACCAAAAATAATGACATTTCCAGCTCTTGCTGCATGTTGCGTTTAGTGCTCATCAGTCAGTGTTAGCATGCCAAACGAAGAAGCTCATCAGTTAGTTAGGAGTTAGATCGCTCTCTCAAGATACTTGTGTGACTCCACACAATCTAAATACCATATGGTGGTAAATGTTAATGTTTATTAAGTAGTAGTTGATCAATAACATTATGCATCTATTTTTTAACATAATATAAGAGGCAACACTAGTTTAGGGTCAGGGTTTTATGTGTGCTTTTGTATGGTATGTGTGCTTTTGACAGCATCTTTACACTTCCTTCTGTGCTTCCAAGTCTGAGTGAGTGAGCACAGCATGTGCCTGTACGTGAAAGAGCAGATCCCTGTACTCTCACATCGGCCTAATCCTTTATAACTTTCACACCCCGTGTTTTATTGTAACCTCCTGTTTTCTGCCCCACACCAGCTCCGATCACAGAACGGTCACAGGAAGCAAATCATCATCACTGTGACTGAACAGTGAAGCAGTAAGACAAAGGAACAGTTTTGCACACATCAACACTGTGCCAGGTCATCATGTCATAACTGTTTACAGATCCACCCATGCACAGCTGCCTCCTTTACAGTTCTCTGTCATCACTGGCCCTGGTCATGCAAAGGCAAAACAATAATGTCACTGGTGGCTTCCTACAAACTGATTACTGACATCCTTTTCAGGTGCTGTCTGTTCAATTTGCAGTTCTGCTTGTTTCATTAAGGAGAATTACAAATTAAAAGACAGTAAGAGAAATATCTCTGCTTTGAATAATTTCAGTTACAATTTTAGTCATACCAGTTGAACAAAAAGAAAAAAATTGACATGTCACAAATTCTTCTTTGTCTTCTTTCGGTTGGTCCCTTTAGGCCTCACCACGGCAGCTCTGCCTCCATCTCATCCTAGGATCCTCCTCTGTTACACCAGCATTCACTACATGCATGAATCTTCTTTGTGGTCTTTCTTTCTTCCTCCTGCCCGATGCCTCCATATTTATATATACCAGCTTTGAGCGCATTTTGACTGTTGCCATTTTGTTCAAGAGACATGAGCTCCGGCACCTCTCCCGCACCTCACCAAGGGACTGCAAGAAACCTGGGTACCCGGCTAGAGTTCCAGCTTGATGCAGAAGCCTTAAGAACTGTCAGAACCTGTTCCCCAACTCAAAGGTGCAGGAAAGCAACACACTCGTCCACAGCATGTTCCTAGCTGTAAAATAAGACTGGCACTTCTTGCACTGGGTGACTCCAGATTGGAATAGGGTCCACCCCTTACTGCAGAGGTGTCAGATCTTCAGCTTCAACAACAAAAAAAATGTCAAACTTAATTTGTCAAAATGTAAAGAAATACAGTATAAAACAGTCCTTCCAGATGTGTAAGGTGTCAGTTCCATAGGCACTAATATACCCCCATACATCAGAGATTTAGGCTTTTTAAGTGAGTGCTGATAAAAAGCTAAAGGTGATCCCTTTCCTCTGGAGTCCAGAGGCTGTGATGTCCATGTTTTCAAAAAAAGAATTTCAAATTTTGATTCATCTGACCACAGAACTGTTTTACACTTTTCCTCAATATATTTTAAATGAGCTTTGGTCCATTGAAGACGGTGGTGTTTCTGGATCATATTTTTGCAAATGGCTCCTTTGTTGCATGATGGAACTTTAGCCTGCTTTTCTGGATGACAGTGAACCGTTTTCACAGACACTGATTTCTGGATTTTGGTTTGTTGCAAATTGGTGAACCTTTATTTCTGAGAAATTCTGCCTAAGATGCTCTTTTTTTTAAGACACAGTCATGTTACTGATTAACCTAATTAGTTGCAAAATGTTCCTCCAGCTGTTTCTTATTAGTTCCACTAACTTTGCCAGCCTTTGGTTGCCCCCATCCCAACGTTTTGCCATTAATTTTGAAAATTGTAAAATGTCTCAGTTAAAATAATTGATATGTTTTTATGTGCTATGAATAAAAAAAAGAAGATGATCTTTGTTGTTGTTGTTGTTATTTTATTTTTATTTTTTTGTTAAGATTTTCTGAAATTTGCAGATCATCGCGTTCTATTTTAATTTTATAGTTTTACTCAGTGATCCAACTTTTTTTAGACTTAGGGTTGTACTATTTAACCCTCTGAGGAGGTTTACTGTTTCCTATCAGAAAAAACTTAAAGTTTTTTAGAATATGCATGTTATATTCATGTCACATAAATGTATAAATAGATATATGACAATTAGTAGAAAACAAATTCACATAATTTTATTCAAAAAGCAAAGGGAAGTGCAAGAAATAAGACTTGTTTTGTTTTTTTCTTGAGATAATTGTTCTTCTAATTATCAGACATCAATAACTGTTTACAAAAAACTATTTTCAAGTCCATTGAATTTTATATCTGTGATCACAGAGGCCACTCTTCAAAACAGTTCATGTCTGCAAGTAGACAGAGGACCACATCGCATACTTTGGTACAAGGTACAATGTGTTCCAGAGAATATTTTGAATCATCTGCCTGATCTGGCCAAAATGACTTACATCTGTATGAGGCTTTCATTCCTTTCTCTTGGCACAGCTACGTCAAGGCCTCTCTGTGCCTGACAAGGAGGGAGAGGAACAGTGGCACCACACAGCTGGGCTGTCACCTCCATGAGGCAGTTCTTTCGTATCACTGTTTCATCCTGCTTATTGTCACAGAGCTCCCTTTGAAGGAGGGAGCTTTTGGTGGATGCAATATCTAGAAATTGAGAAAAAAAAAAAACACTATCCAGTACCAGTGCATGCTCTTGAGCTGTACAGAGCAATACTGTAAAATACTGTGCTGCCAGTGAATGCTAAGTGGACTGAAAAACAGAGATCAACCCCACACGTGCCTTTCCACTTTACAAAGTCAGCTGGTCATCATGGACCACGTGACTGAACCCATGCCCAAAAGTCAAAGAAATCTGTACTCTTCATCTGTATGGCTTTCTATGGGCTGTTCCTGTTCATCTTGAGTAAAACTCACACAAAATACAGTGGTGAACTCAGATTCTGCCATTGCATTTTCAGTACGACTATGCATGTTATCTACCTTTGGTACTGCGTCCTGGAGTAGAGTACTTCATTGAAATCTTTTTTTATTTGAGGATTCCTTGTCAAGAAGTCTGCCAGGGCAAAATCCATTATAGATTCTGAATTTTGTGGCACACAACTGTCACTCCATTTTACAGTGTCTCTGGCACCTGGATGATCACACACAACACATTCAAGTATGCTCATCACTGTGCTTGCAATGTCGTTAGCTCCGCTCCTTGACATGGCTTCTGCCCACAAAGCACAGTAGCCCTTCTTAGTTTTTGAGCTGTGAACGGTAAGACTATACAAGTTTATGTTTGTAGAAAAATGAGCTAATTTCAGCTTGCGGACATGAAATGACATTCTGTAAGTCAGAACAGACTGTCAGGGTATCTTTATCCTGTCTTTTTTTTTTGTGCTCTTGGCACATTGCTGTCTTGTCAGCAATATGCTTCCTTTGCATGTCTTCATCACTTTCTCTTACCAAGTTTTGCTTTCTAGTAGTCTCATATGTCTCACACATTTGAGTGTTGGCTCAAGGTACTGCCTGTCTGTCTATGACAGTAATGTGACTCAACTGGAAAAGAACTGATGTGTGCCTTGACCTGATCTTTCTGAGATCTATCTATCTATCTGTCTGTTTGTTTGTTAGTGTCCCCCCTGCACATGGTTTTGGAATGCAACTTGATTTTTCTTTATGTGGGTATCATACACCGTTTTCTGGCTGATTGCAAGCATGCCCAGATAAATCTGCTTACAGACTCTCAGTTTCTCACCTGCAATGGTGAGGTGGTACTGAAATGAGTAAGTACCCTGATTCAGTTCTGATTGTTTAGTCAGAGACATTCACACCAGTGGCCTGCTGGAGGTCATTTTGTGGGACGAGGAGGAACAGGATGAACACTGCCAAAGGAGCAGATACCGGTCCTGCTGATGGGTTAAGAACCTTCTACAGCCCTGTCAGCTCTGCTACAGTAACTGCCTTTCTCCTGGCATTTCCTCCTCAAGAGTATGCTTTTGAGATTGAGTGGTCTCCAGGGTTCTATCCGGAAATTTTTTTCAGGCCAGCGTGATAAGGAATAGCAGCTCTGGAGCATATTGAAATTACTTAATTACACAATTAATCCACAACTAATTTTCAACAATAGTAAAGATAGATGGAGGATTCAACTGAATTTTATTTGTATATCGCCAAAACAGTTGCCTCAAGGCACCAAGAGACCACAGATGCACAAAATAACCAACAGAGCAGCTATGTCTGTTGTTTTTAAAATAATAATTTGTTTCTTTTCATGCTGCTTCTGTGTTGGATTTTGAATGTGGTCAGTGTCCTGTGCACACAACAGCAGAAAACTACATTACATTACATTATAAAATGAACTTTTTTAGATTTTAGCAAATGGCTGCAATGAAACAAAAAGACTGAAAATTTTAAAGGGGTCTGTATACTTTGCGTACCCACAGTATTTCCAGTCAGCTCCACTGACTCATTTTCTTAGAGTTTACCTTATGTCATTGCAAAAAATGTAAACACCACTTCATCTTTCATCTTTCAGTTGTTGTTTCTATTTCAGTTTTTAAATAATCACATACCAAATATGTACTGTATGCAGATAATTGTTAAATGTGTAAAGTGTAAAGATCTGATATTGGTCATATCAAAAAGATAGAATAATTAATTAAATCAGTAACTGTTAAATAAGTTGATTCACAGAAAATTCACTATTTTAACAAATAATGTTTGTATAAGTACATTTGTAGATTTAAAGAAAAGAGGCACTCATGAGCACCTGTGTGGCTCAGCGGAAGAGCAGGTGCCCATGAATGCCACATGGCGGTGCCGACCGCGCAGGTTCGCATCCCGTCCCGTGTGACTTACATTTACTCATAATGAGTAATTTTTTCATGCTTTAAACATTTGAGTTAATGAACTTAAATGATTCAAGGCAATCGGTTTCCTCAAGTAATTTGAGTTGAACTAACTCATCGGGTTTTACAGTGTACCTCACCAGGTCCTCGCAGCAATGGGTAATCTACCAAGATTACTATGGAAGTGCCACTGAAGCCACAGCCTGCCTCTGCTTATGACATTTTAACAGTTCTGAATGAATGAAATTAATCTGTTTGAATTTTGTGAAAACCCAATTTAGAAGAAATATTCAAACTGAGAAATTAAATAATCTGGGTAATAAATCAAGCAGTGCATGTGTGTGTGTGTGTGTGTGTGTAAAAAATATGTCTGTCTATGCATGCAAATATATATGTGGGTGTGTCTGCCTGTTCTAGCCAAGCTTAAGCCACACAGCAGATGGACAGTTTGAATAAATAAATGTTGTGCATGACATGATTTGCTCGCTCCCCTCCCTTCTTCCTCTGTCCATGGCTACATGAAGGCCAAGTCATGTGCTGACTCTTTGCTTTCAGGAGCCTTTTGTCTGGCTTGGCACCAGAACAGATTCAATCATGTCTGAAGGTCAAGAAGTTAAAAAGTGCCAAGTTTCCTTCTGTTTCTCCTTTTCTTTTTGTGCAATGACAAGAATGCATGTGAGGAGAAAAAAAGGAAACGTTCAAAACAGAGAAAATCATTCTGCAAGTAGACATTTCCTCATTTTTCTAAGAAAAACACGCATGCAGTTAAAGTATTGCTAGACACAAACACACGTGGGATACAAACCAGTCCATACAAATGACACAGACCTGAATAACTATTTTGTATTCCATTGGAGCTCAAGTAGGCATGCGCATGTAAGGAGAAACATGTATAAGGTACTGAAGGAAATTACCATATTAGTGATTATACATTGCAAGACAGCAAGTGCTTGTAGTAACATTAAGGGCTTAAATTAAAGCACAGCACATTTTTCAAATCAGTTATTTCACAGTAAAATTATTCGACTCCCCAGGATCCAGAAAAATTGGTCACATTTTCTTGTATCACTTTTTTTAGAGACACTTGTAACCTAAAATATGTCCAAGGAGTTTCTTAGTTTGGAAAATTGGCAGCTTGGGGCTAAGAGACCAGTGCGTGGTTTTAATGCTGGAAGTAGTGGTGGTGGACAAGCCAATCTGTCTTAAGCGACGGGGTTGAGGATTATTGAAATGTGTGTGTGTGTGTGTGTGTCAGGAGAACTGCCCAGATTAACATTCCAGCGGGAATTTTAACACTCTGGGTGACAAATTTGCAACACTGTTCCCCCTCATGCTCCCCCTGTGTGCTAAGCCCAGGACCCAAGTTAAGGGGAGGTCATCTGGAAAGAGCAGGAAAAAAAAAAATCCCGTCTTCCCTAAAAGCTGTCGGACTCCAGTAAAGACAAGGCAGAAAGTGTGTGTGTGTAAGTCTGTGTAGCGGGGAGGAATTAACCAGCAGTGGGCGGAGGAGATATGTTTTTCAGTCTCCCTGTTCCCACCAGCTGAAACAGAGCCTTTTTATGGAGGTGGAGTTACCCCCATCCCACCCTTTTTTTGGGGGGGGGGGATGCTGGCAGCAAAGAGTTCAGGATTTGATGTTGGAATTTAAATGAATACAGTTATCTCCTTTAGCTCATGCTCTAAACACCAAATCCAGAGTAGCATGCAGCAGTTTTGGAAGACTGATCTGTTGGCTACCTTGCATTTTAAAGAAATGAGAGCATGTGTAGGGGACACTGACAGCTTTACTACTAATACAGTGTCACTTTCTTTTGATAATAACTGTGTGGTGGATCTTTATGTAGCAACTAACCCTTGAAAATGATACAAGATATAGTTAATTGTTTCTAGAAAATTATATTTATAGACAGAAAGTAAATGCACAGATGAAAATATTGTGGGAATTTTTATCACTTTGATATTGGTATTTTACTGCTACTATTTTATATCATTTATTAGTACCTATATTTGTCACACACACTGGATTAATGAACACTGTATGTATTAGATCCGCCGAATAAAACTGAGGCCTGTTGTATTCACTCCCTTAGATGCTCAGGGCCTCACTCTTAGCTCCTGCTAAAACCACTCTCATCTGTATTCAGAAGCTTCACTTTTAACATAACACTGTAACACCTTTTTTTAAAAAAATAAAATTCAAGTTGCTGAAGACAGTGGGCCCTTGAAATTTGGGTTTGAAGACCCACCTGCGTTTGTGTAATGTGAATAATGCGTGGGAATGAATTTTGTATACTTAGATAAAACTGCCCTAATGAGTTTTTTATAGTGGGAGTTTTAACAGCTGTCAGTGGGAGTATTTTTGGGGCGGTAGTCTCACGTGGAATTAGTGGAGCCCAAAGGAGATTGGTCTGTATCGGGTTCTTGGGGATGACACTTTATGTAAATTAGGACTTTAAAGTTATAAAATAAGATGCTTGCTCTTTGTCTGACACTTTTACTCTCTTACTTTTGCTCTTCCCTTTCCTGTCCTCTTCTTCTTTTCCTGTTTCTGCATCTTTCTCTGTCTCTTTGTTTCTCTCTTCTTCTCTCTGTCTCTCTGTGTGTTTATTCTAGTCTTAGTTCTGTTACTATCTGTGTTTTGTGTAACCAATATGTCTAATAAACAGCCTGCACCAGAACCTGCTCATCCCAGTGATTTTTTGGAAACTTTGGTTTTAATAGAGTTTGAATTTTCAGCCAAAAGAAATATGGGGACCCTTGAAAATACAACCCACCGTATCTACATGCAAATATTATAGATTTTAAAGTCTTTAGGTATTCAGGTTTTGAATAGGCAAAGAAAAGTTGAGTCCAAGTCCAGAAATACAGCAGAGATTAGATTAGCCCAAAAGAGCAATATCTAAATCCACTTCAAGTGACTAACTTGTCTCCTCCAGACGCTGTGTATCCATCTAACCTTGCCCATACATACCTAGTGATACTTGCACTCGTACTCTCATCTGTAATGCTGCAAAGATCAACTGTGAAACTGCTGCTGCATGCAGTTAAATGTGTCAGCCTGGCAGTATGAAGAATATCTCTGTTGCTCTCCCGCAGCTTATCAGTTAGAACCTCTTATGTGAGTCAGGGCAGGGCAGGCGTGGGAGACAAGACACCAAAGTGTCATCAGCTCCACACCAGAAATCCCAAGTGTCTAAATAAAGTATAAAGTCTAGCACTGGCATACAAACAGATAAGCCCTCTCATTCCACTCCCACTATCACACTAACAGCATCCTGACACAAAAGTCAGATGTAGCAGATGGGTATAGCATTTTTAGCACATCTGTGGGCAACGTCTCTTAGAATATGTCTAGAATGGGGTCCCTCTGTTGTTATTCTAAGAACTCGTTTTGATGATGAATAGAATGTTATGTAATTGGAAAGGAAAATTCTAGAAGCGTCTGTCATCTGAAAAAAATTTTCAAAGTATTCCTAAAAGGCAGTCATGAGAGATGCAAAGGGTCAACACCTCAAAGCCACAGGAGCCAGGTAAAAAAGACAAGGACATGCAGGTTTACACAAAATGAACACAAAAAGTACCCACTTCACCACACATAACAACACACAGATCCTCACCTACACACATATTTCAGCACTACACATACTGTATCATCGTAATGGAATTTTTTTTGCTTCCCCTTTCCCGGCTTGCTCTAACAGCTGCAGTCAAGTGGTTTAAAACAGTGGGTAGCAAATATGAATTTGTGTCTACAGCTTTGTGTATACGTATGAGTCCGGTAGCTGTAACAGTGGGACTGTTCATTACAAACTGTAGGCCGCAGGGCTCCAGCAGCTGGAACAAGCTGTGCAACACATACCAGGGGAAGTTTAAAAAAAAAAAAAAAAAGGCCAGAGTGTGGGTCAGCATTTAGTGTTTGGGTTGAGGCAGCATTCTCTAAACTTCAAGTGGCCGTGACAGGGAAAAAAAAAAAGACTGCTGCTGCTGCTGCTGCTGAAATCACAGCTCGTTACGATCACAGAGGCTGTGGTTGAATTTGTCTTTTAACACATATACATATATATATATCAGATATTATATAATTTCAGGTTGACTAAACTCTTTAAACCAGCAATAAATATGTGTTATGAGTTTATCACACCACAGAAAATGTAGTATTAACCACCAAATTCCCCAGCCAAATTTACAACATAGACAGCCCTAAACAGGGAAACAGAGCTAGCATTGTTTTAGCCGCTCCCTGCCAGTTAACATTTGAGCAAGGGGGAACCTCCAGAGCTGAAAAATAAAGCCAAGATTTAACTGCCAAAACCTGTAGTTCTTCTAGGTGCCACTTGAAGTTGCTTCCAAAATACAGTGTCAATCTCAGGTTCTGCCTCCATACAGTACAGGCTTTAATCATTTTTTAAAAAATTTTGCACATAAATAGTTATCATGTTCAGAATTAGTCTCAAATGAATAAAAAAGGCTAAATTTTATTCAGACTCACATTCAAATTAGATTAAACAAATGAAGCATATGCATCAGTTCAATGAGGAAGATCTGTAATCGCTCATCTGTCTGCTTTCCTGGGTGTTTGGCTGCAAGTTTATTCTGCACATCACATCCATTTACACATGCTGTCAAACTCAAAGCTGTCAGCATTGCTCTAGTCCAGTCATCTTTCTGCCTACCTTCTTCAAGCCAATCAGCCTCCACTATGGGTACTTTAAATCTCACTGCTTAAAATTCTCTTGCAGACTCATTCGTGCAAACCACCTCCTTCCCAGTTCTATCTCACCCAAGTCACAGTGCTCCATCCAAGCCACCATCTTTATCTTCCACCACCACCAGCGTCTCGCACCCAGGCACATGTCGAGGTGTACTGCAGTCAGGCCCTGCTATGGTTTGTGTGTGCTCAAGGTGAGGAGTGTCACACAGTCACACGGATGTTTTAAGCCTGGAATGGCACTGGCAAGTGTCCACTAATTACACTGCTCTACATAATGCGTGGACCCACCAATGAAAATTTCATGATCATGGGATGATGATTATGAACCTACTGCTGATTTCCTGTTGCCACTAGGTGGCACTAAGAGTGTGACCCGATATTGGCACATAGATGCAGACTCTCATCAAGCATGTGAAGTTTGGACATTTGAGATATGACAATTTTGTGGCCTGTGGGGAGTTATCAAAATTGGACATGCCGCTATGAAGACAGCTTTTAATAAAAACTCAAAAGCTTCGCAATTTAACATCACAAAGGTCTGTCAATTGAACTCAACAAAAATTGTGCTGATCTGATGAATAGAGGTAAAACTGGGATCAAAGTATAAAAGATCACAATTTCTAATGCCACTAGGTGGCGCTCTAACAGTAGCGGACGACTGGCATATCAACATGTTCAGTGTATCAGTGTGCGGGATGCTTATTAAACTGCTGAAGTTTGGCGCAGATTGGACAATGCGTCTTTGAGTTACAGCAGTTTTGTGCTTCATAGCGAAACATCAAAATCCGCCATGCCGCCAGGGTCACACCCATTGATGAAAACTCACAGTTTTCAAATAAAGTAACACCAACTCCTTAAGGCTTTCCTGACCCAATTTGAGATGGCTCTGCTCAAGTACCCTGAAGCTGTACCTCAAAGTGTAAAACATGACATTTCCTAATCCCACAAGGTGGCATTGCAAGTTTTGGTTAATAGTGCCATATGACTGTAATCAGAGGTGGACCCTTATTGCATGTGAGACATTTAGATCAGATAGGACAATGTATATGTGAATGACAGCCAATTAAAATTTCACGTGAATGACCTTTAATGAATGTACCTCAAACTATGCGCACTTCATTAAAGATATTGTATGTGGCACTGTAGAGCTATTTTGTATACTGCTCATGTTTGAGACCAAAAAAATACATACATTTTCACCAGAAAATGCATGTGCAAAATTTCATGAGTTTTTGAGCATGTTTAGGCCCTCAAAAAGATGATTCATTTGTTTGAATAATAATTTAAAAAAAAACAAAGCAGATCCAATAGGGCCTTCACACTTTTAGTGCTCTTTGCCTAAAAATGGGAATTTTGCATAGTGACTGAACATATTCAGCAAAGAGTGAAATTAAGTTTTACAAACCAGCAGCTAATTATGAAATAGCACTACTGGTTTGTGGCTGGCCACACTTGATTGAGCTATTAATAATGCTTTAGCTCTCACTGCCATTATCTGATACTGTTATTAATTTATCCATCTCATTTCTATCTACTCATCAGAAGAACCGAAGAAACATGAATGTGGTTTCCAGGGGGCTCAGGTGGAGGACTGGCCTCTAAATGTGAACTGATGATGGATCGGACCGGACATCAGGAACGGCCAGGCTCTCAGAGAACTGCATCCCTCATTTTTTTGTGACTCAACAAGTCTACATTATTTATGCAGTATGGAAACATGAAGATAACTTTTTACTATAATGATGGATGGCACTGGAGATTGTTGACCAATGCTTGTATCCAAGTGTGGTTGCGAGACATGAATACTCATAAATGTCTCCATTATTTATGTGCCTTTTTTCCCCTCTTCTTTCTGTTATTTCTTTCTTCTGTGCTATTGAAAAATAAAGCCTGTCTTTCATATTTTAACAAGTTTAACACATAAGGAAGATATATTGTGACCAAGAACAACAAAGACATTCTTCAACAGCCATGTGTCATTTGATCAGCACACACTAAATACCACTCATGTGTACAGTTAAGGGTTGGTGCTTTCTATTTTAGGATTTTAAAAGGTCTCTCCACTTTTGCATGCAAGCGAATGCCACGTGACTTGCTCTAATATGACTTTTGGATCATCCACATTCATTCAGACCTCCAATTTTCTATCTACTGCCTCCTTCAGGCAAGCTGTTTGAACCCAGCAACTGCTGAAATGCCAACCACTCCCCTGTCTAGCTATTCTGCTGTTCCTCTAACCCTTTCAGAACACATAGTCAATGGAATATCCTGGCATAAAACAAAGGTTAACTATCAGATTATGGCGTTACACACTCCAGGGCCAAAGTGGATCCTGTATACATGTGATAGACTGAGTCAAAACCGCTTGAGACCTTTTTAGACCTACCGCTGTGACAAGTGCTTGGCTTTAAGCGCTGACAATTTCCGGTATTCAGCGTGGTTTCTGCCTCTCTTGTGTGCGCTGGATTTGATTTCTCAAGATTTGTATCTGAATGCAGTCATGCTGCATTCCTACCTCTGTTTACACAGGGATTGTGTGCAATATGTCCATAATTGTTTGGGGCTTTGGGAGGTTTTCTTCTCTATGGTGGTTTTATCTTACAGTATCACCACTAATTATTTTAACTTTGTTATCAGCATGTGGTTAGGTGTTGTAATTGCTGTTATAGACTTGCAAATGGTTACCACTGATATTTAGAGGCAAACTTTGCCAATTTGGACTTTGGATGTTTGTTACAGGCTTGCAGTTGACTATAAAATAGCACACCGCAGGTGAAGAAACCTGAAATAAAAGTCTGAAACAAAAAATAAACTGACTTTCCAAAGTTGTCTTAAGTACATAGATCTATAATTCCCTCTATACTTCATTTGATAAAATGAGCTGAAGATTGCGCTTCATGGCTGGTCCACAATTCTATACCAGATTGTTTAGTCTGCAAGCATTTCTTATGGTTTTCCTTGTGTGTGAAATGCAATACAAAGCCAGGAAGATGTATTAAATCTGCCCGATGCCAGGTGAACATCCCTCCTGGTTCTCTCTAAGGCACATCGGTGTCTCGAGGTCTTATTTGACAGGCAGTGAACCCTGTGGAAGTGACTGTTTCCAACAAGAATCCACCTGGTTACCAAGATGTTATAATGATGACAGCACTGAACATAGAGAACATGTACTTCTGTGGGAGGCTGAAGGTTCATTAGTGTGGCGGTGGAGTAAATGATGAGAGAGTTCACCGTATGTGCCGTGTATTGGAAACTTCTTTTTCCACTAAATTTTGTTTTCAATTGATTTTTTTTTTTTTTTGGTTTTCTTTCACTTGGTATTTAGTTAGATATAGAGTAAGATAATGATTTGCATTAAAATATTCCCATTCACAAGTTAACACATCATAAATGCCTCCAAAGCCATAAAATGAGATGCCAAAGAGCCTTGACCAAGAATGTTGGGGGGGGGGTTAATGTAGGTTTGAATGTGCTACATGTTGGGTAAAGTCCAAATCAGTGACCTTGATTTCAGGGTCAGTGTTGCTATGTCATATTGTGGTTGTTTGCTAACTTAGAATTTAGAATATTTCCAATTAGTTTGAGAACACTGTGCATTCACTTTCAACGACAGCAACACCTGGGTAATCTATGCTGATTACAATGTAGTCAACCACAATCTTGCAACCCACCATGCAGAACATCAGCATTTTAACGCTGCTAAATTGGATACTCCAGTCAGTCCATAGCTCCCTAGCCTCCTGACCATTAACATGCAGTTAGTCATACATGTTTACAGCCATTGCATTTAAAAGCTCAGAGAGAACATGCCATCCTCTGGCAAATAAAAGCTCTTAAGGAAGGCCAGACATGCTTCAACCTCCTGAGAGTTTTATGTTGTAATAAAACATGTTTACATGCTTTTTGCCTGTTTGGGCCCCAAGAGGACAAGGGTGAAAAGGTTATCACGAAACCACCGTTAGCCTCGGGCTTCAAAGGATGCTGTTTTTAATGTTCTGACATAAGACACTTTTGATTTATTACATTTTTACTGTCTCTGATTTCTCATCCTCATATTTCACAGAAGCAATTGTTTTGGGAGCATCTCTGAATGAGAGTAGGACATACATTACTTTTCTGCTATTTGTAAGAAAGCTTTTCTTTAAATGTCTTTGAAGGATTTATTACAAAGATCAGTTATTGGATTTGTCTGGCTTCTTCGGAGGCCTCCAGAGGAAAGTTAAATGTTTCTACTGGGGCAACAGATATGAGATTATGAATTCATTTTGAAAGCCGTTCTCATACCTTTGTGCTGTCTGGTAAACCTGGCTTACTATATACTAGACCTCGCTTAAGTGTAGTCTGTATTTCCTAATTATTCCCATTAAAATTTTTCTTGCTGACTCACCTTTTCATCATGCTTGCTTTTCTCATAGATTTCCTTCAATCTCTAAAGTTACCCTTTGTGCCCCGATACCCATCATTGTCATCATTTTATTAGTACCCCTGCTTAAGACTGGCTTCCTGAAGGGAGCACAAAGGTTCCTCTGCATGGCTGGGCCCATCTGTAGTGTGGCATAATGATTTTTTCACGCTGCATTAAGTTAACACTGTGTTGCCAGCAAAGTGAGCCAAGACCCAGTTTCTAATTGGACTAAGAGAGAGAGAGAAGCAGAACAGTGACAGAACACAGCATGAGACACATTTCAAATGTAACTTTATCTGTTGGTTCTCATTTTTCATTTCTTGTAAACATTTGTGTAACTACTTTCTGACTATAGCTGCACACATTTGCTGTTTCATTTAGCCCAATATGTTGGATCCATGCATCTTGGTTGGCATTTGGAAAATGGAAAGACGGATTGATATCCAGCTTTGTTTTACACCCCACAGAGCACTAAACTCAGTGTCACTTGGGCGTTAGCAAGATTAGACTTTGGGGATTAAGGGTGCAGAGAGCCAGGTAACAGATGAGTTACAAATAGGGAGATCTCGCTCTCTCTCTCTCTCTCTCGCTCTCTCTCTCTCCCCCCCCCCCACCCCTCTCTCTCTTTATATGGGTTGTGTTGAATCTTAAGTTTCTACTGGGGCGACAGATTCTGAAAGCAGTTTTCATACCTGAAATTACCTAAAATGTACAACATTGTGCATTTATTTCTGCTGTTTTCTCACGGCGACCGCACAGCCAGTCATGCATGCATGGCTCAAATTGGTGGGAATCACAGCTCTAAACACAACTGCATTCAAAGATGGCAATATTAGTACGACATCTTTTCATTTGATCTTTACCAGGAGGCAGCCTCTGAGCCTTGCTTCTATTGGAGAACCCTTAAGGCCCATCCATTTCCACAATGAACCTGACATCCTGATTATAGACAGTTGTGCAGAAACTGCCAAGCAGACTAACCTCTTTTTCTCTACCATTGATGTGCACTGGATCTGATGAGCCAGAAAGTGAAGCTTTAGATTTCCAATTGAGCTAGACTTCAATTCTCATCTATGGACATTACCAATATTGAGCATAGAGTAGAGTTTGCTTGTTTGTGTCAAATAGGAGCTGGTATGGTTGATTCAAGAATCTAATCAACATGCCTCCTGGGTGGAAGTTTGAGGTTTTACATCTCCACTTGGCAAGGGAAAACATAAAGCTGAAACACACTAGCAAAATAATACATCTCATCTGGCCTGTGAAGACCTTAGGACCTCCTGATAGTGATTGAAAAACCTTGCTGGAGAGTACGATTTCTGGATTAACTTGCTTAACCTACTACCACTTTGATCCTGCTCTCAATAAGCAGCAGAAATGGATCGCTGAGATGGATGATCCACTGTATTTCTTCAAATATTTATTTTATATCAAGATTCAATAATTGCTAAACAAAAGCAACGACTATGGACAACTGCACAAGGAGTCATGCATTGGTCTGTGAGTTTGTACGGTTGTTAACTCTAATGTATTGTTAAGACCTACTTTGTACTGTGTCTTAATACTGTATACATTAAATAGTTTTTGGTAAATAGTGTTACCAGAAAAGATGTTTCCAAAAATTCCAAACAGCATTTCAGTTGTGTTTTATTGTTCCTTGTGGAATTTCTGATAGTGTTAGCTCACCCTCCTGTGTGTCTAAAATCAGTGTTACTGCTGTCAGTTTTCAGTTTGAATCCATTGCCCTCTCTGGAAACTTTGAGTCACATGAAAATGAAGAAAAGAGTGACTCAACTAAAAGTAAGCAACAATTATACAACCACTAGTTTGGTTTAGTTTATTTTTTTGGGACCATGTTCAAAAACAATGTCATAGGAGAAGAGATGCATTGTATTAACTGCAGTCCCTGGGTGGGACATGCAATATGAATTGGAATTGTAAGGAAGGCTGAAGCTGTGTTAGTCATTCTGCTCCAGTGCAGAATGCAATAATGTTTCATGCAGCACCATTACGAAGGTTTCTGTACTAAAACTGATTGATGTACATAGAAAACATATTGAATATTACTGTTTGAAATCACTGAAACTTGTGGAGTGACTTTCATTAGGCATAGGGCCTTTCATTTTCTTATGATAGATGGAATAAGCTCCAGTTCCAGTGTGGTGGGTTGAGGTGGCCACTGCTGTAGGGGAGTGCCTTTGCCATGGTGGGTGTGCCTGGTTTGGAAAAATCTTTATGTAGGAGGTTTGTGTCAAAGTCAAAATAAGACAGAGAGCTAAAGTTTCCAGCAGAAATTTGTATTTGTTTCAAGATGATCAGTATTACACACTTTGCCTGCTTACAGTTTTAATGTTCTAGCTTAGAGTATAGAATGTTAAGCTCTTTCCTAAAAACAATGTCTGTGAAGTTATTCAATTATCGCTTTTAAAAACAGGCTTGGCTGCTTGGTTGGGGTCACCATGCACTCGGCTTGAGCACCATTTCGAGCCTGCGTTTCTAAGTTTGTGTTAGCCTGTTCTCTTTGCAGGTGCTTGCAGAGATCTGGAAGCAGTGGATAGTTGTTTCTGGCCTGGGCACAGTTTCTTTTGTGACAAAAAGACTTCTGCCTGATGACCTGAGAGGCCTAATAGGGTAATAATCAATGAGTAAGTTGGATATGTACTGAGGGGCTAAGCCAGTGAAGTATTAAAGGATTTTGAAGGTGATTCTCCATTGGAAGTCAATGAAATCACAGAGCAGTATATTCAAATGAATGTAAGAACCCAGACTACTGCATATTAAATGTGTTGGACCTGTTCAGCTGTAGTAATTTAACCTGCTTGAGATGAGTGCATGGGATGTGAATGCTCTAGCTTTTCTATAGTTATAAAAAGGTACTAAAAAGATGGTCTTGAACACTGGTAATTGTTTCCGTTAAGTCAATATCCCACCCAAAAAGCCAAAGTTTCTTATTTGCTCATTGCTCACTAAGCAGCAATCAATTCACACTTTATGCCAAGTGTGAATTGATTTTTTCTGACTTTAATCAAGTATCTTTACTCTGCATTTCTTTAAGAGGAACTAAATAGAAACATCCAGCAATTAATATTGCCCAACAATTAATATACTCAATAGAGCTGACCAGGTTGCTAACAGAACTGAAATTATCAGAGTGATGTAACACAGTCAGTGCAATGTGCAAATTAACATTGTCCTGTGTTACTGTGTTTTTAATGTTATAAAGAGGTAGTAAAAGTTAAAAAGCAGTGGACTGAGGATTGACCATTATGAGAGATTTTTTTTTAAAAAATCAATTTTTTTAGTTGAAACACCAAAGAACATTAAGAACAGGGCCTGCTGAAAACTGAATGAATGTGTGTCGCATATACTGAATTAAAAGATATTTAACCACCCATGTATGTGGCTTTGAAAAGCTAGAGTGTAAATTGGCCAGTGATGATTACAGATGGATTCAAGTTGAAGAGAGATTGTATGTAAACAAGGAAATGGCAGTCTTTAGGGGAATATAGCTAAGATATTTTATTCTTAACTAAGAAAAGAGATGCAAAGTGACAAATTACATCTTCAAGAGGAGCATTACAGAAGTTAACAGGTGAGAGAGTGCCCAAGTGTGTAGTCACTGGAGTATGCAGTATATCTGTGTTATGGAGAACACTCAAAAGTATCAAAGAAACCAAAAAGAAAAAAAAAGGGAACTGGCAAATACATATTGAAGCCTTTACAAATGTTACCATCAGTATAGACTGAATAGAAAACTTTTGATTGCTTGTTTTTAATATACTACTTTTAGTCTGTGACAGCTTGAAAAAAAATCACAGATTAAACAAAAAGACAGAGTGGCTGTGATATGAGCCACTAGTGCCTTCGTTCTAAACTTATTTTCCACCTCTTCTGTCCCTCTCCCTCTTGCCGCTCCTAGGGTCCTCATCCTTCTTTCCAAGTGAACACCTCGTGTCTTCTTCAGGTGATAAATGCTTCTTCCCTCACACACTGTCTGAGTTTGGACACTCTTAAATTACCCCCAGCTGCGGAGAAGAAAAAGAAAGAGCAACTTAAAAATAGCCTTCGGACTGGAGTTTTTTTTTTAGGTTAATGGTTGCTCCTCACTTACTCTGGTTCAGCCCCCCGTGTCACCCTTCCTTCACTCCCTTATTCCCTACCTTGCAACCTTTTCTCCCTGTTTTATATACAACGAGAGGAGGCGGGTTATTGATGGCAATTCTGGAGACCTCTGTAACTTCAACACACACTCACACCATTTTCCACACAGGCTTCATCTTTCTTTCACTTCCTGTCCTCCGGCTCTCACATGAATAATGTTGTCTCTAAGCTAGAATGAGGTCAGGAAAGTAATGGCGAGACATATTGCGCAGTTAAGACTGTCTGCAAATGGCCCATCAATAATCAAAGGCCAAGCATTAGCAGATGCAACATTGTGTCTGTGGGCACTTTTTTTTTTAATCATAAATAGTTGGTCCTATTGATTATTTTATAAGCCCTTTGGCTGTGAGTGCAATAATTAATTGATTTAGGAATATAACCAAACAAGAAAAACACCGACTGTTGGCATCAGTAGAATCCTAAAGTGCTGCCCTGGAAATAAACTTTTTTACAGAAAGACTGCAAGTATGATCGTTTCTACTGAAAGATTTACCAGGTTTGTTTGTTTATTTATTTTGAGATAATATATTTCACAAAGCACTTACCAGAGGTTGTGGCCACTTGCATTGCGGTGCCAGCCAAATGAAGGCCCCCTGTTCAGCAGTTAAAGTGATGAAGAGCCCGCGGCTCCTCTAGGGTCTGTTTGACCTCCCCCGTTGGCACATCAGGAACACAACTTGTCATCAAAGTTTGTTTTAGCCCAGTGATCCGAGGTTAACCTTTGACCCCCTCACCTCTGCTGCACCTCTGTAAAGTGTGTGCTTCTAACTTTGGAGACTGACAGCTTTCTGGAAAAGGTTATTTGGAGTGTCGGGGAGGCAAGGGGGGCAGGGTGCACCATTACCAGCTGGTGCGACTGGTGAATTGGCTCTGCTTTAACTGCCTTAATTGTGCCCCCCAGCACTCTCCTCAATCTTCTTTTACAACTCCCTAGCTTAAACATTTACAAACAAAACAGTGCCATGGCCATGTTTGCCCATTTGCTTATTTGCTGCTGATTAGAGAGCTCTTGTTCTTGACTCAGAAGCCCACTTAGTCCTTCTCCAAACTCCCTTCAGATATTACCATTTGTGCCTGCATTACTTTATTTATTTACTGACCATGCCGGTAGCCTCTCAGGGTAAAAATTAACCCCTGGAATTCAATTTTTGAGAGACCATTGCTAATGAGCTAACACTTTTGCAGCTTTGTGAAAGGGTTACAGAAAGTTTATTGCACTTTTTGAGGCCTTAAAAAAAAGTTTGAAACGTTACAAAGTTTCCAGACAGCCGAGAAATCAAAGCATGCATTTGAGACATCAATATGTGTGGCATGCCAATAACTGCCACGGAGGGCAGGTCTGAGATGCAGGCAGAGCGGGCCTGTTAAAAGGAGCTGACTTCCATTCAAATAGGACCCAATGCCACTCTGCTCCACGGAACAAGCTGAACAAATCAATACCATTCATTTGAAGGCATTTCTTTGTGGATGTATCAACAAGCTCAGGACTATTTTCACCGATGTGCGTGTGCGCGTGTTGTATATTTGGCCCGCACAGAACCAGGCATGCACATATTCAACATGCATATTTCTATTTCATATTGACAAAACATACTCATATATGTTTTAACATATTATAACATATATTATAACATAACCTTTTATTAAATCCGAACGATGCAGAAACATATGGGATAAAATCTAAAAGTTAAAGGTGAGGTCATGAGATGAACGCCTACGTGATGAAAAATGCAGCTGCAGAATATGTCACTTGCTGCATGTGGAGTAATTATTAAATGTGCTTTGTGACCCTTGTTCTTCTATGTATCTCTTTAAATGACAGGTAAGAATACTGATCTGGAGAGTGAAGAAGTGTGCAGACAACAGCACCAAGGCCATTCTCCTGCTCCATAAAGCTTGGCACACCGATCAGTTCTCACAGCCTTAAGAGGTTCTTGGTTGTTCACAATGTCCACATCAAGCTGCTTAATTATGGGTAGTTATAGGGCAATTATCTGAAACAAATAGTTAGAGGTAATGGATCATTGTATTGTGACTCACATCTGGCGGGATTTGTCTGTGAATGTCGTGAAGGGCTAAGCATAGGCTGTGTCCATTAGTAAGTCATTCAGACCAGATTCTATCAGTAGTAGAAAGTTCAGAATGGCAAGACACATATGAAAATAAACTCTGGCCGACTGCAGATAAAGAGATATAATGTTGCACAGTTTTATTTTGTCACATACTGATTCACATAATGATATACTATCAATAACTGTGGTGTAAAATCACCCAAATACAATTAAACTAACAATTGTGTGCCATTAAATGGTTAAACAGGGGGTTGTGGATTTGTGTCTGTTGATTTGCCACGATCTAATTTAACAAGAGCTTCGAACCACAGCCACGATGTGCAGAGAAATCCAGAGGTTTGTGAGCTTATTTTCCAACAGCAGGCTCATGTTGGTTGAGCATGATTTAATCAAGATAACCACAATGGATCATTATGCATAATAGCGCTCCACTTTGAAATGGCATTTTTCAAATTAGAGGCTGCAGATATAACATAAATACAGTGGGTGTCCTGCTGACTTCAGATTGCTTTAGGATTTTAATGAGTTGAAGAGGAAAGCTTTTACATGGTTCCAAATCAGCAGATAATAGATAATATTTTTTTTTAAAAATCACCCATTAATATTTGGTTCATCAGAACAAATTCCATTACTGACATTCTTGATACAGCGCATTACACTTTCTGAGTTCAAGTTTTCTTGCAGTTAATTTAGTCCATCAGCAAGTTGTGTGTGTTTGTGAGGGATTAAGGCAGAAAAACACCGCACAGTGTTAATGTATGCCTGTGCGTATTGCTGACGTTGCAGCCTAGATACTTGGGGTATTAAGAGTTCTCTGCAGCCCAAGCTCTGCAGGGTTGGAATATAATGAGGCACCAACAGCTCACCTCTCCAGCTGCCAGCGAGAGGTCAACCACAGGTAAAAGCTGCATTCCCGCCTCTGACACATATACACAGATAATTTTGCATACATGCAAATACATATAGGTGGGACCCACTCAACACATTTTCAAACTTTTCGTAACAAAATTGGCACTGAACAGTTCTCTCTGCCCTGTTTCTCCCTGAATCTCACCCCACTTTTTTTTTTTTTAATTTAGGAAAGAGATATTTAGAAAAAAGCCACTTTTCAGCAGTTTATGTAAACAAATTTGACTGAAGCTTTAATCTTTTTTTAAATTGTAAAACCAACTCCACAAATCACCTATAATAAATTAATCCGTATATAATCATCTGCCATTTTGTCAGAAATTTCAGCAACAAATTTACAAAAGCCATTGACAGGACATTAACAGTATTAGCAGAATCCCATTGGCCTGTACACAAAGGAATTTATACCTGCATCTCAGGCATTCCTTCAATGATAATATTATTTTAGTATTATAATATATATATATATATATATATATATATATATATATATATATATATATATATATATATACACACACACATATATATACATATATATATACATACATATACATACATACACATACACACACACACACACACACATATATATAGTATGTGACAATTCAAAATACTTCATTTTCACTCCATCTTAGAGACTTTTAGGACTGTGAGAGGTCTAAAAGGCTGAGTACTGAAATCCCAGTGGAGCACAATGCTAAAATGCCACTGTAGTAGTCCATTTAGCACTGCCCACACACCAGAGAACCATTGGGTCTTAGCAGCCCTAATGGCGTTCACTGCACAACCCTCTTAATCCAACCCCAGCCTTCCACAACTCGTGCAGCCCTGTACTTACTGCCAAAACCCCCTAGCTGGGGGAAAAGGGGACGTGACAGGGACAGCATCTCAGAGTCAATTACAGGTCTAAGGCAGTCCCCGAAGAGCCAACAACCGTGTTTGGAGCAAAATGGCCTGTTCTTATTCCTTCATAAAGATGCAATTTACAAGAATAGGGAGAGGCTTTAGTGGGTGGAGTGCAGAGTGAATCTCTTCGGAGGGAAAGATCATGGACTCCCTGTAGACAATGCTGTTAGCCCAGATGAATAAATGATGAAATGGGCTAGCACACTGTGCCTTAATGTAAAAGTTTAGAGCAGCATGGTGTATCTATACTGTGGGAAGTGTCACACATTTAAAGTGGCAAAACTTGTGACATTTATGATTTTGATTAAGCTCAATGCAACTGAGCGTGGAATTTATAATTTAGTTGACAAAAAACAAGGGAGGAAATAATAAAGTTAACTGAACCACAGGTTGCTGAATCAGCAAGAAATCACCCCAGGAAGAAAACTTTGGAGCCCAGCAGTTACCAGCAGTACTGGAGGTGTTTCTCCAAAACAGTGATGTATTACACATTACTTGTTGATTAAATGCATGTCTCATTTGTTAACATGGCACCGTGCTGAGTGGCATCTTGTTGTAGCAGCAGAGGTGGGAAGTAGTGAAGTGCAAATACGTTGCCACTGTGGTTAAGAAGAATTTTCAGGTATTTTTACTTTACTTATTTACTTGATTAATCTGACAATGTTTTTTTTTATTATTCCCTACATTTTTACACAAATCTCTCAACTTTCTGCTCCTGACGTTTCCAAAAACAGGCTACTTATTTTTAGTTTAAGGCATTTGAGGTGAGTTATTGCCAGTTAACCTTATTATTTGCAAAATGTTCCTCCAGCTGTTTTTTGTTTTATTTAATTTTCTAGTACTACTCACCTTACCAGCTGTTTGTTGCACCTGTCCCAACTTTTTTTGCCATCAAATTCAAAATGAGCTAATATTTTTGTATGAATTAGTGTTCCAGTGGCATTCAAATATGGGTATATGAGATTTCCAAATCTTTGTATTCTGTGTTTATTAAAATGTAACCAAACTTTTCATACACCCGTCGAAAGAAGGGACATATTATGTGATCACCCACAGCGGGCGGGCAGGCATCCATTAAAGTGTTCTCTCTATAACTCAAGAACTATTCGTTCTACACTTAGCAAACTTCATGGGTAGATGGCTTATGACCAAAACAAGTCTGGGATTCTAAATGGGGTCACAGGGGTCCAGATTAAGGTCACCAATATTAGAAATAGAAAAACAGTGTCCAACAGGGTTAATACACTGCAACGCTAGGTGGTGTAGTGTCTGATACAACCATCACTCCACTGGAGCACGCCAGCTAACCCATCATTCTTGTATGTCTGTTGTCCCACTAAGACAACAGAGCTGTGGATGTGCTGTATGCAAATGCTACTAATGCAAACAATGCAACTTTTTATGCTCAGTGAAGGTAAAAATTCATCCGACCACCTTCTGATTTAATACTGCATCTTAAAACAGTCTAGAGTGGGAAAGATCAGAAATGACATTCCAACTTTTCATCATAGCACCAAACACTGCTGTGTCAGTGTGAAAACTAAAGAAATAAGAGAAAAACAAAGATGGTTCAGATGGTATGGTTTGCAGTTTCTCGGATTTTACAGGGCACTCACAAAAATCCTACAAATATCATTACGGATGATCATATCATAATTTTCAAAAAGGTGAAATTTGCAGTTCATTTCAACTTTTTGAATTGCAGTTATGAAACGAGGCTGCTATCTGTGACATCCTGCCAGAAACCTTGCTATGAAGGGCATCTCTGAGGGAATGTCATGCGCAGTTTGTTGGCTGTGTGCAAAGACCAGCTCTAACCAGCCCCTTCACTGTATCATTTACTAGTTAGCACCTGGAGTCCATTATGCTGTGAAATATATTACAGAGCCAAATCATTTTCACATATTTATCGACTCTTAAACTCATTTAATGGCACACCTGCTCAAATGGCAGTAAGTGAAAGGGAGACTTCAATTCTGGCAGGTTAAAATGTTAAAATTAAATTGTAACCATTTGTTGAGGTTGACTGATCCTCTGTGTCTGAAAAAGAAAAACACGAGACTGAGACTACTGTACATATGACTTAATTAAAACATTAAAATATTCTTGTAAACACTAATACTGGTAATATTTTTAAATTCTGAACTTGTTTAGTTCAAGTTTGTAATTCTGTAAAAGTTACAAGGATGGCAGCAATGATAGCAATCTCAGCTTCAGAAGAGGACAACTGCGCTGCCTGTCTGTCCTGGAACAGGATGTTGGTGTGGTGGAGGAGTACATGTATCTGAGTGTCCACCTCATCAACAGGCTGAACTGGAAGAAGGGGGTGGCAAGACAAGGATGCCCAGATGTGAAGATTTTCTGTAAGTCATTTGTAGCGAGCGTAGTGTACTTTGCTGTGGTCTACTGTGGGAGCTGGTAACACCAACCAAATAAACTGATTAGCAAGGCTTGCTCTGTGATTGGGTGCAAACTGGACACAGATCCATCAAAAATAATCCATTCGTTGCATCACTTAGATTTTTAAAGGCCAAAAGTAGTGCATTATTAGGGTTGTAGCCATTTTGAATGATAAATGCATATGTTGTCAAGGGCTGCTATGTATTACCTCAACTATTTGAAATCAGTTAACTGGACCTTCCAACTGTGGTGTTAGTAGCAGTTCATCGTTTGTACTCTGGTCCAAATCAGTGGATGAGTTTGAAAACTTTTAGATTTTTCCTGCACTTCTTTTTCATGAAGCAAAAACTCCAAGCGAGCTAAAATGCATGACTACAAACCAGGTGAGAACATTCACACTGCTTGTTGGCCAGATGTGTCTGGGGCGGGAACAACAAAAGTGAATACAGCAAGAAGGTGCTGTGTTCTGAATTAGTTGCTACAGTTTGGTTACTCTGCACCACCGTGATACTATGATGCATCCCAGAATCCATATTTCCATATTTCATCCATATTTTATATAATATATTTCCCCAACCCTAGTTTTCAGGGGTAATATTTTTACTGTTGTGAGTTAATTAGGACTTTGTTCTGTTAATAAATTTGCATTAATAATGTAATTTTAAATGTTCAGACTGTTGAAGGTTTAGAACTTAAAAAGCACTGTTAATACTTGTGCTTTAATATCATAGGCAACTCAAATTACAGAATTATTTTCTTTATATAGAGTTGTTCAGCACTTCCTTCCTGACACTGCCAGTTTGATGCTGCATGGACATTATTTCAGTCAGTTTTGGCTCTCAGGTACACACATGCTGCAGTGCAAATAAGTATGGAATAAACAGTGAAAGTCTTTATGTAACTGGCAATTTATCATTCAGCTTTTAAATATACGTCCTATTCTCCAATAGACTGCTGATATTTAGTTTATCTAATTTGAGTAAGCTTTAAAATACCTTTGGTTTACTTACTTCTCAAGCTAAACACAGAAAGTAAGCAGGTACTCTATCTGTGGCAACGGTAAGTAAACAGAAAATAATAACTACATCTAATAAAAAAACAAATCTGACACTGTTCCATTTCAAACTTTCTGTAAGTGATTTCGATAATTTTAATGGCTGAAATACAAATGTGAACAAGAGGCACAGAATGAATTTTTACTGACTTATGTGCTATATTATGTCATGCAACCATAACCTAATATAGCGCTGCAAAATGGTGATCTAAGGTCTAGTGACCCCCTGTTAAGTGTGTATTCTGTGACTGGTTGGCACGTGGTTGCTGGAAGTATACGGTGCTGCACTCAAAACCTTCTTGCAAATGCTAGGGTGCTAGCAGATGGGCGCGGTCACCAGTAGTTTGCACACTCACAAACTATTTGCTAAGCGGTAGCAAAACTACAAAAATAATGACACAAACTGTCCATTTGCCTTTAAATTAAAAGTTGTGCCTTTTAGAATGCATTGGCTGCGGCGGTAAGGCACAACTTTTACTTTGAAGTTAAACATTCTCCATTTCGCTTCATACTTTTTCCAAGTTTTGCTACAGGTCAGAAAGTAAATGATGACTGTTGGTAGGCTGCTCCCTCCCCACAAACTACTGGAGATCATGCCAATCTACTAGTGACTGAAGCATTCACAAGGACGTTTTTGGTACCCACTTTGTGACTAATTTATGGCAACTGCCAGCAACTTCTAGCTACCACTCAGCAGTCAGTGATGGACCGACCTCTAGGCCTGGTATGACTGTAACCATTTCACTTTCTATGTTTTAGAATGAAATAGTTCCAATAGATAAGAAAATGCATTTGACATTTACCAAATTCAGCTTAGTAATTTGATCTTTGCTCTCAAAATTCCTCATTTAATCACTTAATTTGGAGTTATTAACATTTGCTTACTGCTGCGATGTAGCTTGCTACAGAGGTAAGACATCAATTTCTTTGAGCCCATAATGGCAGTTTATTGGATTACCTGATTAAATGTAGAATGGATGATCAGAGGGCCTGAAGATAATGCTTTCCACTTTTGAAAGATGAGTGTAGAACGTGCATGAATCACATATCTTGTGTGGATAGTGTGCAACTCGCCGCAAGTGCTTTTGTGCTTTCTCTTTCTCTCAGAAGTGAAATTTGAGTTTGGCTCCTGTTTGCTAGTGGCGATAGAAAAAAGGTCATGTCATGCCACAGCCGAATATGATTTTCAGCGAAGGATGCCATGGTAACAAAATCAAGGAAGCGGCTCACTCTCCGTGTCATGTGTGTATGGATGGACCCCTTTAAAACCTGTTCTTTTGTCATCCATATCCTCGATAATGATTACACAAAATGTGTTTAATCGTTAAGTGGCAGTGAGCTGACTAGGTTTCAGCTGCCAAGAAGAGTGTTTATTTTTACAAGTCCTAGAGACGTATAAACACACGGGGTTGAGTGCAGGGGTGGCCATTTTCATGCCAAGTCTGCAGAGTTTTAAAGGCGGCACCAACCCTGTGTTGATATGCAACCAGACAAGGTATTCCCATTCATCTGGGGAGGATTCACCTCATTTCACATCAACAAGGCCCTCTAAGCTGGGAAAGTAGGTGGGGAAAAAAAATCAACGGAAATCACCATGACTAGTGGCTGACAGACAAACCTCTTCCCCAAGACAAAAAAAAAAAGAAGAAGAGAGAAGAAGAAGAACTGAGGCTCGTACTGCAAAAACAAATCATTTGAGTGTCTCTGAAACTTGCTCCGACACGTTTCCTCTCTGAAAGAGTTTGATCAGCACAGTCATATAAACTCACCGTGCACTTTTGAATCACCTTATTAATGGACCATGATTAAGTAGGAATTATAGTATTACCATTGTGAGCAAATATTATGTTTAAGACTTTGTGGTATTCCTCGCTATTAGACAGGAGGCGCCACATGACGCAGGTGCTGTCTGCCCATCTCTCAGTCAGACCTGACTAACCAGGGCAGAGGTTTCATCACGGGGTCATTTATTTACTACCCCTCCTTGCTCCCCACCCCTCAGCCTTAAATGCTAGGCCTAATCAATCACCTGTGGAAAGAGCAATAGCTGTTGGGAAAGAGAGGAGTGTGGGGCAGAGAGGCAAGAAGGGAGAGAGCTATGAGCTGGATGTCAGGGACAGGTGGCCTGGGTCAGTCTCTCTCTCACCTTGGCAGCTCCTCTCCAAGTGCTCCTGACAAGCTTACATGCATCCACCCACCTGCACAAAAGGGGTCTAGAGGCACACACACACACGCAAGGTGGGTGCTGCTCCCACACACTCGCACACAAATGCTCACTCACAAACAAGAAAGCAACACACACAGTTTCAGGATACTGGCGCTCTCTAGGGGAACACTTGAACTATGCTAATGCATGCCAGTTCATCAATTTAATCCTGGACACAACGTGCTTTCTGAACTGCCTCAGCATGCATATTTCTCAAGGTTAAAAAGTTATTAGGGATAAGATGGCCACTTCTGTGTGAATGAATCTCCATATCATGAAAGGAAAATCAATAGCTGTGTCCAATAATGCAGCAGATGGAGTTAAACGTATCAGATGCACCCAATTCTTTTCAATGCAGTGTCTGTTTTCTTGTTGGGATGTGACAATCACAGCAGCCAGGGCCCACATAAATATAAGACCCAGAGCAACAGTAACACTTTTGTGAGGTGGTTGTTATCGATGATGTTGACCGACATTAGCAACAGAGTGGAAACGGGTTTCAGGTTTAGTGATGGAATTATGCTTTGCAAACAGGTGACTTTGCACACTGTGGCAGAGCATTGGCTGCACTCTAGAGTGAAAACAAGAACAAGGAGGAGGGAATTGACAAAATAAGTGTGACTGACAGTAAAAAAAAAAAAAAAAAGAAAAACATAGGGAAGAGAGGAAAGTGAGCACTCAACTGACTTGAAGAGATTAGGGAGGAAAGTGAAGTAGAAATATGGCTTTAGGTGGTGCAGCAATATTTTAAAAAAACAACACAAATTTGTCATTTCCATTTCTATGTTCACATTTGTGTCCTCTCTTTATGTCACAAACCTTCATGAATATGGATGAGTCTGTCAATGTACTTCTGAATATGTCAATGCACTGCTCCTTTATTTATTTATTTTTACCAAATAAAGAATTTTTCCCTCTAGTGTTCACTTCACTGAACATGGATAAAATTTCCTATGCAGCACTGTGTTGCCTGCTTTCAAAACAGCTTGAGCTTTGTCAGAAGCATGTTCGAATTTTTTATTATTGGTTTTTTTTACTTTGGCACTGTAACATGTAAATGAGGACTGTGGGAAGTGGAATTAAAGGGATGAGTTAACATGTTTCTCGTTTCACGCACAAAGCACATTTAACAGCACACACACACACAAGCCTAAAACATATGGAGATGTTTTATTGGCTTTGCAGTTATAATACAATATTAATTCATCTTGCCAACAACCTACACTCCTGGAAAAAGTCTTATCATATATGTACACAATATTGGATATAGTTAATATCGTCACTGCTAATTAATTATATACAGATGATTCAAATATAATCCCAAGGAATTAAACATCATTAGCTGGTGGCAAAATGAGTGTAGTGGTGTACAGCATCAAAAAAAATAAATAAAAAAATCAATGTAGCAGTTTTTGCAGTTTATTTTACAATTACTGGGCCCAAGGAGCAGGCTCAGACCACAAATAAAAGTTGGAAAAGGCCAGTTATTGGGAAGGAACCTTTTCCGACAGGTGAACTCAGGAAGGGTCTCGAAGAGAGGGAGATGGGTGGTTAGCAAAGGCCAGCAGATTATAGAGATTTGCAGATGTGTGCCAATAGGCACTAATTCACCAGTGTAAGACCATCCCATTGTCAACTAGACACCAGGAACACATGTTTCAAAAAGAACTGGTAATCCGATTTTTGGCGATAATGGTCGCCACGGCCGCATTGCTGTCTAGAAACCAACGCTAAATGAGAAACAGCTTAAAAACCAAGATTCATTTGGCAAGGACAACAGTTTACTAAAAAGTTGGACAGCAGAAAAATGGAGAAAAGTTGATTTTTCAGATCCTCCTAAGCCATGCCAATATTGTCATCGACCTGCCGGAGCTGATTTGGGCCCTTGGTTTACCCAGAAAACCATCAAGTTTGGATGTGCATGGATTATGGTTTGGCGTTCCATTCAGTATGTAGCTGATGGCAGCGCTAAATATCAGGACATTCTTTCCTTACTACAAGCCCTGTCAGATTCTTCAGCAAGATGGAGCCCCTCACCACATATCAAGTTCCACCATGAAGTTTCTCAAGGTAAAGAAGATCAAAGTCCTTCAGTACCGCCCAGCACAGACCCTTGTAATGAATATTATGATGGAGGCAGCTTTGGAACGAAAGAACTTGGAGCAGCTTTGGGATGCCTTGAAGGTAGCCTTTTATCACTCATTGCCAAACCTGATGGCCACTGTTCAGCAACCTAATAGAAGCCAGGAAACTTGGTGTAAGTTCAATAAGGACAATCTGTACTGACTCTGCCCGTTTTCCTGGGTTTCTAGTTTATTCTTTACATAACTTCCACTTTCCCGCAGTCAAACTTCTGTTGTCATCACTTTGTTCCAATCATTTTCTTGCCCGTCATCTGTGAGCCAATCAGCCTCTATGTTAAATCTCAGTGCTTTTCTGGAACTCTGTCTTTCAGACACTCGTTCGTGTAACCCATCTGCACCTCAGCCTGACCAGATAGAGATCCTCATCCAAGTTTCCACCTGCTTCATCTCTGCCACAACTAGCATCTAGAATCTGATGGGGGTGGGGTTCCTGTTTTACTTCCTACTATCGATGGACTTGGCTCTGCTATGCAGCATCATCTAAACCTAACCACCAAATAGTTTATTACACACATTCTATATTTCAATAAATCAGTTCAGTTCCTTCAAATGAGCTCTCCTTATTAAAATGTTTAGACTATGATGAAGTAATAGCCTGATTTTACATTAGTTATTGTATTAACTAATGTTGAATTTGATTGATTTTAACAAGCAGCAGAAATTTTGTCTGGCTAGAAACTGTCTTGTTCCTAATTATCATGCAATATCTATAAAGTCAATTCATTTTATTTTGGTAGCATTTAAATAAACTGCCAACCCTTATCATTTACATGAAGCATCGCTGACTCCAACTGAAAAATTACAAGTCAATTTATGACAACACTTTTGTCCAGGACTGTAAGCCTGCTTAAAAATGTGTATGAATGATTTACGTTAACCCCCTTGCCCATTCCAGTGTCATTATTGTATTGTAAGTCTGCCCTACAGCACAATTTTTAATCTTAATTTTCAGTCTGAGAGAATTTCTGTGTGTGTCCTTTTGCTGTTCGTTTCGAGACATAGTTGATTTTATCGGTTAAGACTTGTAGTACTGGATTTGCACTCTGTAATGATACCGATAAACACAAAACAAGTAGGGAGACCAGAGAGAAGGAAAAAAAATCAGGAAAAGAAAGAAAGGAGCTAGTACTTAGCGCCTGAGAACAGTCCCTTGTTAGCTAAAAATAATGAGCAGCAAACCAGATACATAATTTACAGTGTAGTAAGGGCATGATAAAACACGTCAGCATTCATGTTTCCCCAACAACTTCTTAAAACAGAGAAAAACAAATGGGCAATGAGAGGGAGGTAGCCATTGTTAAACAAGGATCCAAAATTCAAATATCTCCTCCCACGCTTTCAAATTGTTTATCAGTTGTTTTTTTTTTCGCGGGAGGTAAATTGCTATCATTCTTGGCTCACACTTGCAAGATGGAGGAGACACACGAAGCAGATCCATCCGATATCCTGCGGGCTCAATGCAAAAGCACTCAACCATCAACACATATCTCGATTCAGTTCCAAGACACCTCTCATGAGCCCCATGTTCCCCCCTCCCCCTAAAATGCAACCTCAGTTCAGGTCCCCGAGAGCCAAGCGAGGAACAGGCGGATGTTACAATGAGTTTGCTTTTCATTTGTTTTCTAATCAGACAAGAAAAGGTGGCTGGGCTGAAAACAGCAGGAAGAATCACCCGAGAGAGAACAGACAGCTTTTTTTTTTCTTTTTTCTTTTTAGCGAGACTGGCTTAGGATTATACATACATTTTTTCCGTACCTATATGACTGAATAGGAGTTACAGCAGCTCTTGCGTTATTTGCGACCTTTCAGACAAAGCACATTTCTTGAGATTCATGAAATGAACCACAGACAGTGAGATTTTTTTTTCTTTCTTTGGTGAAAAAAAAAAAAAAAAGGACAGCACTGATTGAATGACTGAGAAAAAGCCGCAGAAGTTGTTAGCAAGCAAACACAGTGGCCAGTGGGCCTCGAGGGAAATGCCAGATGTGTCTAATTTATCACAAAGACAGGTAAGAGGTCAGAGACATGAGAGAGGAACCCAACAGGTTTCCTGGCAGTTTGCTTTTCTGTGTGTATAGATGTTATGTGGGTGGAAGAAAAGGGGAGGTGGGAGACGGCTTTGACTTGGATAAATGAAACGTTTGATTTAAATGATGATTCAAGATGTTTTCTTCTCTTTATAGTCAAATTACATAAAACACCAGTGATTCAACCTGCACTGAAGAAGCTGCATGCTTGCTGCTCTACTGTGTACTGTAAACACACCAAAACCACATAAATACTGAATCAGGTAGGACTTTCTCAGAATACCAAAACAAAACAGGAACAAAGGGATGATTTTTATGTAGCTGCTGTTTATCTGTATTATCGAAAGACAGTGGGAGACAAAAATACCCACCAGGAACTGACAAATAATTAACAGTATAGACAGAAATGAATGCAGGAAACACAGTAAATCCTGATGAATGACAAAACAAAACAAAACAAAAAACAGATCTTGAACTTTACTCAAAGTCCGAGCATATTTTAATCACTAATGCTGAATTCCCTGCCAGAGCTTGTGGATGAATAGGTTCCTACAGCAATTAACCGCCTGTTGTGCCATATAATGAAAGCGTGCACACTCAGCAAACAAGCTCCGGCCCACAAGTCTGTGTTTCAATGTGCCGTTTCCACCCAGCGTTCACACATATTGCTAACACGACAACCTTGCGTGATCACGCTTGGATCTGTTCCCAGTAAGACGTGCTGCGTTCAATAGATCTACACCTGTCTGGTTGATCATAACCTAAAGTGAGGATTAACCGTCTGAATTCGTTTGACGTCCCAAGTCAGCATTCAGAGAGCTGTCACTGTCAGGACTGTGCGTTGCAGAGGATTACCCTCTGACAACTGTCCAAGTAATTAGTAGTCATGCTTTACATTTTCACTGTAGGCATAAAGCTCGCTCTGTGCAAGAATACAAAGAAAGAGCCCCTCCCAAATTTTTGAATGTCTTGTTTTTCTATACTGCAGATTTGAGTGACAGCATGCGGCACATGGCCAAGTCTGATTACTTTTCCTGCTCTCCATCTTCCACTTGAATCAAATTTATTGAATTTGTATTTGTTTGTTTTTTGTTTTTTTTAATTTGTTCTTGATAACAGAAACAACAGCTGTTCACAGAAGCAACGTGTTGGCAAAAAACAAAATTTTAGTTTTGATAACATATACACTTGTCAGAATCATTTTTCCAACATTCATAATGAACTTTGGCAAGTACTGAAGCCACATGAAACGGTGAGCAACAAAAACAGGGCAACCGGCAAACAAAAACAACCCAACAAACACAGCCTAATATACCATAAAGATTTAAAACAACCATTTAGAAGATGAATGCCCTGTTGATGACACAGATCAAAATATTCCCACCCTATTTACTTGCAGGGCAAATGATGCCTCGCCATCACTTAGACATGTTAATTACAGAGAGCACAGGCAATTATGGTTGTTTTTATTTATCCTTTTTTTCCTCCCACACCTGAAAGGGTCATTAAGATTCCTCTGCATCATGCCACTGGTGTGGTATACTGCATCTCCTCCTAGATGTTTAAGCTGGCACTGTGCCCGGCATATGAACTTGAGTCAGTGTTTGCTTAAAGAGGAGAATGACAGTTTTCAACAAAGCCTAGGATCGCTTTTCCAACACAGGGATACAAATGGCTTAATGGTCTCGTGTGACCTCGTAAAAGTTTGGTGTGACACAGAAAGTCAAGGGTGTTGTGTGTTTGTGCTTCCCAGTTTACATCTCACGCTAAAATCTTTAGTATATCAAATGACTTTGTATTGCTTTATTGAAGAAGCTCTTAAAGCAGCACCTAAAGCACTGCTTTGTTGCACTGATTTAGGTTTTAAAAAGTATATCTATCAACTGGTAACACTTTATAAAAACTACACACTATTAAGCATTGGTAAGGTGTTAGTAAATAGTTAATTCATCATTTATAAACCATTACACCTACATTAGTAGACATTACAGTTGTAAATGCTTTGTTCTTAATGAATAAATTCATATATAGCATCTTTAATGACATTATTTATGATTAATAGGAGAGGGAGATTTAGCTGCTGGACAGATGTCCTCACATTTTACTCTACAATACTTTGGTATACAGAGGCGTTGACGGCCAAACTGACCAAAATACGGGGCATTTTGAAGTAGAGCTGATTTTGTGGCTAAAATCTGCTTAACTACTTGATCACAAGTGTACTGGTGACCTGATTATTGATCTCAAAGATCAGCAATCCAAGACTGAGAGGCTTTACACATGCGAGCCTTCCTGCAAGACAGGCACAATAGCTCTCCAGGGGAGCTTTGCATTCGGAGCAGGTTCTGCTGGAACCAAGTCCGCTGACTGGCAAAACAACAAATCCAGATTGGGGCTAAAGATTAGAGCAGGGCCATTCAAACGTTAACATAAATCTGAAATTACGCTGCTGTGTTTTAGCATTTTCCATTTCGTCACTTGTCACAGTCTTGGGAGCACTCACAGGAGTGCTCTATGCATTCCTGTGAAAAACTAAGTACACTCCATGAGTCAACACCACATTTAGCAGCAATAACCTGAAGTAATGGTTTTCTGTATGACTTTATCAGCCTCTCACATCGTTGCGGAGGACTTTCAGGCCCACTCTTCTTTACAATGTTGCTTCAGCTCATTGAGATTAGCAGGCACAGCCTCAACCTGCAACAACATTTCAACTGGGTTGAGGTCTGGGCTTCGACTGGGCCACTGCAGCACCTTGATTCTTGTGTTTTTCAGCCATTCTGGTATACATTTGCTAGTGTGCTTGGGATCACTGTCCTCAGTTTAGGCCAACTGACTCTGGCGCTAATGTGGAAGTACTACATCAAGAGAGTGTACAAGTATAACTGTAAAGTTGTGTAACGGTACAATATTTTGTCCCACCCAAAAAAATACCTGTTACCAAAAAAAGTTGGGATGCTATGCAAAATGTAAATCGTAATAAAGAGAGAAAAAAACCCACAACGCAATGAAATTTCTCCTACATATTTCATACAAATAAGTATGGCTGAATCAATTAGAAGGAAAGAGTTCAGAAAAAACTCTAAAGGCAAAATTTAAAAGAATTTGGTTTTTTTTTTTATTATAAAAGGTTAATAGGAATTGTTAATAGGAAGTGGCCACCTGCTCAAACCATCATCTTTTTTCTCTTGACCTAACCAAGTCATCTTGAAGGTTAAACCCTTCCAGTCAACTGCATCTAAGTTTGGACACTTGACACAAACCACACTTTCCTGAATGTAAGTCTCAGGGTTGAGTAGTTCCAACACTCTCCTTCTGAAGCAGACTTTGTGACTGCCAGATGACCTGTGTGCTGCAATCTCACATAACTCAGGGAATACGTGTGTCCAGCACAACAAAGCTCCTAATTGACTTTCCATTGTTGCTATGGCGCTGGCACATAAGCACCGATCAGGTGCTTTGTCATGTTTACAAGCTGTCCCACTGAAGGTTCAACCATTCTGAAAGTAAAACTCAAACTCAACGCACAAATATTTAGAAAGGTTTATAATACATTTCCCTAAAGTGTTTAACACAACTATCATCACCTTCTGTTATAAACTAGTAAAATAAACAGGAAAATCTGATTCATTTTCTAGAACACTCAGTTCTTTTTTTTTACATTGCAAACTGTAATATATATTTGATAATCACTACTGCAATAAAACCTTTGTTATGTGCTTTATGATCTAAAAAAAACAACAAAAAACAATACAATCATAGTTTTTAAGAAGGAAGGGAACATATGGAGGAGAGAGGAGGAACAGCAAAAATCCAATTAGAGGTACAGTGGGTATGGAAAGTATTCAGACCCCTTTAAATTTTTCAACTCTTTGTTTCATTGCAGCCATTTGCTAAGATCAAAAAAGTTCATTTTATTTCTCATTAATGTACACTCAGCACCCCATCTCAACAGAAAAAAAACAGAAATGTAGAAATTTTTGCAAATTTATTAAAAAAGAAAAACTGAATGTCCATTTCTTCTGATCCTCCTTGAGATGGTTCTACTCCTTCATTGGAGTCCAGCTGTGTTTAATTACACTGATTGGACCTGATTAGGAAAGGCACACACCTGTCTATATAAGAGCTCACAGCTCACAGTGCATGTCAGAGCAAATGAGAATCATGAGGTCAAAGGAACTGCCCAAGGAGCTCAGAGACAGAATTGTGGCGAGGCACAGATCTGACCAAGGTTACAAAAGAATTTCTGCAGCACTCAAGGTTCCTAAGAGCACAGTGGCCTCCATAATCCTTAAATGGAAGAAGTTTGGGACGACCAGAACTCTTGCTAGACCTGGTGTTCCCTCCTAGATATATAGTGATCAACTGTAAGTGTATTCTTGCAAAGGAGAAGCATTTAAGAACTGCAGTGACTCAACTACAAAGTGTCAGACCACATGAAGTTATAGAGCGAGGTCACTGAGTGCTTAGGTGCAAAACTCTGTAGTTGAGTCAGCAGAGTTCCAAACTTCCTCTGGCATTAACATCAGCACAAAAACTGTGTACCAGGGGCTTCATGGCATGAGTTTTCATGTACATTGCTTAACAAATTTATTAGACCACCACTCAATGTAAGGTTTATGACACAGCAGCCCTAAATTAAAAGTATTGCTAATTACCAAAATATTTTTTTATCTCTCTTAGAGATAGGGTGAGGAGTGCAGTCTTTCGAGAGCAGCTCGGAGAAGAGCTGCTGCTCCTCCACATTAAAAGGAGTCAGTTGAGGTGGTTCAGGCATCTGACTAGGATGTCTCCTGGGCACCTCCTGGATGAGATGTTCTGGGCATGTCCTACCAGGTGAAGGCCCCAGGGTGCACCTAGGACATGCTGGAGAGATTATCTCTCTCTTCTGGCCTGGGATGCCTCTTTGTTCCCCCAGATAAGCTGGAGGACGTGGCTGGGAAGAGGTTTCGCTGCTTAGGCTATTGCCCCTCTGCGGATAAGCGGAAGAAGATGGAGGGAGGGATGGATATCCATGAATTTTCAAATTTACTATTTTACCAAAAAAAAATAAAAATAGTAAATCGCATTATTATTATTTTTTATTAAAATACCAAATTACAGTTTACTTTTATTCTTGAACAAAAAAAACAAACATTGTTTTAGTTCATTTCTGACTTCATAGAGAAGTCCAATGTAGGATACTCAAACTTGTGTATAAAAATGTAAAGTCAGTTTGTTTTTGCCTAATAAAAGACTAATAAATATAATTTTAGTTTATATGCTTTTATGTCAAGTGGTCTAAAATAATTTTTAAGCACTGTAGGTGTAACGTGTAGGTGGCCCAGTACTTTTGTCTATATAGTGTATACTTCTGCCAGGCTGATGATCATCATCATCATCATCAGGCTGAACATTTGTAGTAAGAACAAACAAACGAACGAACGAACTTCTTGCTTGCTTGACCCAGATTGCTTTGCTGTATTCTTGTGACATTTGTTGTTTTAAGTCAATTTTGTATGGAAGTTTGTTTGTGCCACCTGAAAAAAAATTGCCAGCAATGAAAATAACTTTTTTTTTTTTGGCCATTCATAACTCAAAATTTTGGGTTATTATTATCTGAAAAAGTTTACTTTATACTTCGTAATTTCAAGTTCTTTTCTCAGAAATTTGACTTAGTAAGTAGAAACTTTTAGAGAATACCAAACTTTTGACTTGTGGATGACAATCCCCCCCCCCCCGTGATGGACAGAAGCTACTATAGTTTTGGTATGATTTTTAGGTGGGAGTTTTCACAGCACTGATTTGTCCAAATTTCTGCAGCTGACAAGAAATCAGATGCCCTGCAATACTACTGCATCCAAACACAGCTGCAACACACCAATATCACATTTTATAATCAGGGATTGACATTAATATAAATAATACAGAGTTCAAGTGCAAGCATAATGAAGAAAATGTCTCACTTCCAACCTTTCTGTTACTATTTTAATAATCCTTTCATCATTTTTATCCCTGTAATTTTTGGAAACCTTTCATGTTGTTTTTTTCTTCATCCTGTTTGTAAACATGACACATCTAGCAAAAACAGCTATGCTGGTCCCTTTTAAAAATCAAGCGGCACTGAGGAAAGACACACAACTGCACCGCATACCATGATTATGAATTCATTAAAGCCACCTATAAATCTGCACATAAACCAGCGTTTCATTAATCCTTCCATCTTCTTTTCCTCACCATGCCCCCCCCCACCCCACCCAACCCCTAGCACCAAACATTAATAGTAATCCTTTCATCTGCATGCTTCTTTTCACTACAAACACAAACTCATGCACATTCAGCGTCACACTTGTTTATGCTCTCACATGCCACACACACACACACTCTCTCAAACCCACAGCACATGCTTCAGCTGAAAAATAAAACAAACAGCACGACATGATGAATAGCCGCATCGTCAGACTGGTTAATTGTCAACAAGTTCCATGGGTTGCCATAAATGGAAATCGGCATAAGGCTCCAGACAGTGGAAATTGTTTGTTGATAATGAAACATTCTCAATCAATCTCATGTCAGCCCCAGATTGCCAATTGATTAAAACATTCATCTCATCTGAATTTAATTTCGGGTTCCATTTCGCAAAACGATTAACGCTATGATACACTGCAAAGTTGTCCCATTCATCCCATTTTCTGTTTTCTTGCTCCTTTCAAGCTTCACTAAAATGAACCCAGCCATTTTTTTAAAAACACAGTAACCCACAAAGCCCTTTGTTTTTGTGTCTTTGACATAATGGGATTCTGTGCTGTCAAAACATAGAAGCATGAAATAAAAGCCTTTTTGAAATGTGAAGACAAAAGATCATATAATCTTATGGCAAGTTTTTCTTTTCTTTTCTTTTTTTTTTTACTGTTGTTTTTCTCCCCCACCCCCAACTTCCTTTCCAACCAGCACCCCCCGCTTGTCTTCATTTAGCTTCACAACAAAGAACTCATTGAGTCTCAAACCAGGAGTTGCTGAGACGGTAAAAATGTCAAAAATCCTATATAGCTGTCAGTCACCAAAACATTATCAGGTCAATAAGACAGTGATGACATTGTGCTAATGTGCATACTTCTTTGGTCCTTTACCTGAGCACTGAACCCTGTGGCGTCAATGCAGTTTTGATGCAGTTGTGTTTTTGCCTGGTGTTGCGTTACCGAGGAACGGTGGTTTTCCTGTTGTTTCGATCACAGACTATTAGTGAAGTGTCAAATCCATTGCAGCTATGTTTTCCCATCCATAATCATGTTTTAGCTCCTGGAAAAAAATCATGGCTTTTGAAATTTGGAACTTTTCACAGCTGGTCAAACCTGCCAGATCTCATTGTATTTCCTGTATTCTGGTGATTAATCATTTCAAGTATTTTGCTGGAGAGTAAAAGGAGTTGTGGGTTGGGAAAGTGAGACAGCGAAAAAGGATAAAAACCTTGAAAGTTTTTACTTGTTTATTTGTTTTCAGGACTGTGTTCTAATTTATCATTTTGATAGCAAAAGCACGTTTTCCATTCACACACTTTTTTTTCCTCCCTGATATCATGCTGTATATTTCTCATATTGTTGGTCTGGTGACAATATACACCACAGAAGAGACACAAACAGTCCAGCAGTGTGCCTTGAACAGTGCCTTTACTTAATTCATTCAGCCAATTCATCCTGCAGGTCTGATGTGAGTGATGCTGTCATAGTGGCCCATCTTTCCATATCTCACCACATCTATAGCAAGTGTTCAAAGTCCGAGCTGTTCTATCCATTTTCACAATCATTCTCTTTGTGTTTTGTGTAGGTGGAGAGCAGCCCTGCCTGTGCCCGTCTCTGAACTGCTGTGCACGTGCCAGCTTATTCTTTGGCAGTAAATGGCACCAGCTCGCAGACACATTGTCTGAATCCTGCCGCTGGAGTTGGGATGCCAGCTCTAGGCATGTCAGGCCTTTGGGTATTGGGATTGGGTTTCCCCAGACCCCCTTGTCAAAGGATTAGCTCATACTCTGATCATCGGGAACGCAGAACTATTCCTCCTCTTTTCTCCGATGCCACTGGTGCTGCACACATTCCTTTGTACATTTTTCATGGCTGGTGAAATTCCACTAAATATGCGACAGCAGTCTTACTATAGTCCCTCTTCCACTTCTCCCACTTTCTCCCTCCTTCTTTTCCCTTTCCACTTATTCAATCCTGCATTCCCTCTCTTTCTCCATCACTTCCTCCTCTCTTCTTCAACTGTGTGTTGATGAGCTTGAACACTGTTTTTTTTTTCTTTTTTTTTTTCTGAGGAAGGAAGAGGGATTATGCTAAGCCCTAACTCGGGGAGACCAGCCTTATCTTGCCTGCAGCAGCTCCATGCACCAGAGAAAAACAGGCTGGAAGAGAGCAGAGCGACAGGCCAGAGAAAGGCAGTAGAGGGAAAGACAAAGATGGGCATGGCCAGTAATAGAGAACACATCCATGTTTTACAACATTACTGGAACTGTTGGCCATCTTCAACCATGTTTTCCCAGCATGCACGTCGAGCTGCCGTGTAGAGCAATATAAAATCACAGCATTTGCACTCAAACAGAAATATTCTTAAAATCGGTTTCTTCTTCTCAAACCCTGCAGATTACTTTAATCACATACTATTATTTATTTTGCAATGGGATGACTGTTCCCCAGGTGATTTAGACCTCCTCATTCCACCCTCCCTGTTCCTAACCGGGACAGTCCATTGTGCAAGCTGCATTATACTCAATTATGTTAACTCTAATTAAAGTACCATCTCCTGATCCGCTTCCTGAATGAAACCTTCCCTCTCTACCCCAGTCCTGAGATAATGGAGCATAGGAACAAGGCCTCACTGTAAGCAGGCTGCTGGCCTATTCACCTAGCCTAATTACCCTTACCCAATGGGGGGCCATGCCCTTGGGAAAGGCCCTGGCTCTTTGGGGCCCACAGTAAACTCAAATTTCCTGGCGGGTGCAAACAATAGCAGAAAGTGACATCAGTTTTCAACTTCAGAAGGTAAATACAATTTGCTAGAGAGCTAGTATGAGTTAACTATGTTCATGCATCCAAACAGCTCTGCGGGTCAGTGGCTGTCAGGCTTTAAGCCAATCAAATAAATACAAAATTCACGGAGGCTACAACTTGCTAAAAGTAACAGCTCACTCAGGGGAGACCCACTCAGACATTAGCTATGGATAGCATTACTCCTTTGTTAGTGTTTGTTGTCTGGCTCCATTTACTTCAATGTCATCAGAAAGCTACGCCAAGAAAGCCATAGCAACAGATTAGCTGGGACTTGTGGGGCACCAGAGCTAACAGAAAGTAAGCCTCTATAAACCCAAGGACGACATTAAGATACCAGCCAAGGACTTGGTCTTTCAAATACACCAGAAAATCCAGTAGGCGAGAAAACCACAATTGATGAGACTTTAAGTCGATGCATTGTGTCCCTCTAATGCACAACCCTATGGATGGCTTAGTTCCTTAGTGCAACAATGCAATGGGATCTCAAGACAAATGGACAACTGGTAAATGTTGTCCTTTTAATGTTTTGTATTATTGTGCTGTTTTGAAGGGAATTTTGCAACTTTGCAAAACATTTTTTTCTAAATGCAGTCAGGAATAGAAATGGGCTTCAAGTGCAGGTTTTTTTTGTTGTTGTTGCAACTACAGTTTTTTCAACAGTTCTAGGGTTGCCATTATCGAGTTAGGATGGCATTGCAATGATGTGTTTCACAGCACAGTGTAGCGTTTTTGGGTATAATGTGTTATGTCTATGCTGCTTTACAGAGATGAAACTGTATAAGCCACAGTCTTGGACTGACCCAAGTGGCCCTGGGGTTATTAGAAGGCCAGGGTGGGGTATCAGAGGGGGGAGGTATGGGCAACAAAGAGTCTTTCTTCACTCTTCTTCCTGATCCTATCACTCCATTCCTTGGCCATGGAGATGAAAGACTAGCCTGTAATTGGAGAGGAGGGAACAAGTGGAAGTAATGAGAAAGTTAAAAAAAAAAGGGGGGAAGGGGATAGAAAATGCTTGAGGAGAAGGTAGGAGAGAGTGAAAAAGAAAATACCTTTGATTTCCTAAAATTAAATGAAGAGAAACAGTCGAGCCTTGCTCCTCTATCAAGACAGATTTGAGTGACAATGCAGCAACATGGGGCTCTCGGCTGTAATAACTTGCCTTTGTCAAGCGACTCAACGCTTTGTCTTCCTTTTTCATAGGGCCCAGAGTCCAGGGATCAGCCTTGACTTATTATGACTAGCTTTTGTCCTTCACGAGCTGCGGGAGACTTGACTTGCCCTTTTGTCCGTCATCGAAACAGGGATCCCATACTGTGGTTGTTCCCCAGGCATGGGAATACTGTAATAACAGCCAAGGACAAGGCCAAAGCATGTAGTCCCCCATGGTATTGTAATATCAAACTGTGAGCACAATACTGCACATAACAATTCTTTATGTGTTTAAAATATAAACATCTGAAAGAACTGAGATCCGTCCATTAAAGAAGACAGAGTTAAACTGGTCTAGCTAGTTTTGGAGATGTATATATTTCATTTATTTAATGTGATACGTAGTGATGAACCAGACACTAGGTTTTTTATTAAATACCTTGAAACGTCATATGACACAACACGCACAAGTATGATCAAGGAGGACTGAAAGACCTCAGTGGCCTATGTGGCTTTTCAACTTTTGCAAACTGTTTAGCACAGTCTACAACACTTTTGCAAGACAAATATTTTGAATTGAAACCTTAAAAAAAAAAAAAAGAAGAAAAAAAGAAAAAGATAAAACTCGTCTGTAAAACATTATCATGTAGCAGTAGGGATCTGACTGCTATTAAATGGCCAAAGTGGATTATTATGTCTGGAAGATTTACTCTTTTCTCCTCTTAGAGTTTTCAAGCAGCTTCTCCATAAAGGGGAATGTCTTCCATTATTCAGTTGGAATTTTAAAGGCCCAAGATTGGGCGCTTATCTACGGCTCAAATCTGCAAAGCCGGGGTCTCCTGTTCCTTCACTCTTCCTTCATAAACTAGAGCCATAAAAGAGTTGTTTACTACACCGATCTATACCAAGTGCTACACCTGGCCACAGCTGAGACTGAACCTTTAAAATAAAGAGTGCATCAAAGGTAACTGAGGGAATGGAGAGGAAGTTTATGTACCATGAAGGTCAGATGGCAGGAAAAAGGGATAAAAGGGCACAGAGGTAGATAAATAGAAGATAGAGCAAAGGAAGGATTACTAAGGCAAGGGTCTGTGAGGTGAAAGAGGAACAAATACACTTTTTAAGTAATTTTGTTTATATGTGTATATAAACAGATTAATTCTTAATTTTTTGATTGATCAGCCTGCACATGACCACAGCACAACACACTGAGTCTTTGGTAGTTACGATTTTTTAAGTACATTTTTCAAAAATCCACTGTTGAAATGGTAGTAAACAAATTCATAAATATAATAAAGACAATTTGACATTAACATTAGCATCACACTTTGGTTATTTCTTAAAATGTGTCTTACAGTCAGTGTTTTTTGTTATGAAAAGCCATAGCTTACTGTCTATAAAGCCCAAATACACACTGTAGACAACCGCAGTTCAAAAAAGTCTGGACAGTCTGTAAAGTTTAAACAGAACACAATGGTTTGTAAATATCATAAATCCATATTTTGTATATCAAACGTTTAAACTGAGAAAATGTACAATTTTAAGAAAAACACGTCTCAAAAAAGTTGGGACGGGGCCATGTTTACCGCTGTGTAGCATCTCCTCAACTTTCAAAAACAGTCCGTCATGACCTGGAACTCGAGGAGAACAGCTGCTGGACTTCTGGGAGAGGAATGTTGTCCCATTCTTGTCCAATATAAGATTCTAGCTGCTCAACAGTCCTGGGTCTTCTTTGTCATATTTTTTGTTTCATGATGCTCCAAATGTTTTCAGTTGGTGAAAGGTCTAGACTGCAGACAGGCCAGCTCAGCACCAAGACTCTTCTACCATGGAGCCTTGCTGTTGTAATAGATACAGTATGTGGTTCAGCATTGTCTTGCTGAAATATGCAAGGCCTTGCCTGAAAACAGTGTTTTCTGGATGGGAGAATATGTTGCTCTAAAACCTGTATATACCTTTCAGCATTAATGGTGCCTTTCCACGTTTTTAAACATATATGGTTTCTATAAATAAATTATGAGTTTATGAGAATTGCAAGTCATTGCATTTTGTTTATAGACATTTACACAATGACCCAACTTTTTTGGTATTAGGGATGTACATTAGTGAATGCAACATACACAAACACACACAGACACACACATGCACATGCTATTTAGTCACGGTCTTGATTGTTTTATTTTGAAAGTGACAAGGCTAAAAAAAAAAAAAAAAAAAACGTGCTCCCAGCCTGCTAAGAAATTGGCTCTTTTCCACCTGGTCACCCCTTCGCATTTTCATTCAGCCATCTTCACAGTCTATCAAGCTAAACGTCAAGATGTAATTACCAGTGAACTGAATGAACTATCAAGTTGGAGAACAGCAAAGTTATAGGGGCCCAGTGGGAAAAAAAAAAAACAAAACAGCTGCTTAAAGCTACGACAGGTGTTTTCTCCTGGGCCAAACTGAAATGAACATGGAAATGAATGTTTGAAATGCATTCAGCAGGGAAAGGGGATAGAGAAAGGCGGTATCGAGAGAAAGTGGAATGGAGGTAATTATTCTGAAGCTCCTTCACCTGTGACAAGAGGCTTAGGCAAGTAGGGGGTGTTTCAAAAGGAGGTAAGGAGGGACCAGGAGGTATGGAGTGGGTACTACTGAGAAACCAATTGGTATGAGACTCCTTGTGTTGTTCCTTTTGACTCCTACAATGACATGATGAGCCTCTCTTTAATCTGTCTCTCACCTTCCAGTTAATGACAGCAGTTTTTTTTTATTTTGTCTTCTTTTTATACAGCATACACACAAACACGCACAAAATTATACTTTTAGTACTGTATACTATATTATATATGTATAGTGCTATGTTTAAAAAAAGAGACCCCAAGCCCAGGCAAAGTAAGTTAAGGGCAGATGCAAAGCCATTATTACAAACTACAAGCTCTGCAGTGTTCTGGCCAATGCAGGTGTAGTTTCAATTCTCATGCAGTCCTTCACTCTTTTTTTTTTTTTAACCAGCTCAGCAGCTTTGGTTTCTCTTTATGTGCATGGGTGGACATGCGCTTAATAAGACAGAAAGCACAGTGAGAAAGTGGAGGGATAAGGTGAAGGCAACAAATACAGATCAGCCTTTGCTGGCCGAGGCAGAGAGTCAGTAAGGAAGCACATCTATTTTCTTCGATGGTCACTGATCGATAATGTCCTGTTCATTCTTCTTTATAAAATGATATCTCAGAAAGAAAGGAAGAGTGACAGAATTAGGTAGGTGGAGAGAGTTATGGCCAAAGAGGCGACCATGGGTTGAACTTGTGACCTATGACTCACGCTCCCGGCCATCTCATTCAATTACGGAGCAGATTCTAGCTGCAGTCCAGGGCACAGAGGTAAAGGATCCCCTTGCGCTGTATGGGGAACTGACATTTATGTGTTTTGTGTTACTTGGGGTGACGGCAGTTTTCTGTTCCGCTTCGACATCAAGAGAAAGACCAGCTGGAAGGATAAAGTCTCATGACGATTAGGAATTATATCACAAGCAAATGCCCTTCCATAAATTGAATCATGAAATGTTACGTGAAAAATCCTATTAGATAGATGCAAAGTGAAAGTCTTAGAATGGGCTGTTTTTCTTTCATTAATAGAAATGCTGAGGCTTACAATCAGTTGAGTGGATTCATTTTACTGAAATTGTTACCAGTACCAACTTAATTCCATTTACCCTCAGTCCCTGTGCAATACTCTGAGCAGCATAAACCTGATTCTCAGTCCTGCCCAGAAGAGAGTTGCAGATGATGTCATGAGGCCATTATCAGCCAATTACATTACCAGCAATTGCTTCTGATATATTGGCTATTCAGAACAATCACCAACATCCAGTGGGGCCATCAGGAGCAATATGATAAGTCCTGCTTGCTAAATAAACACACGCTTTTAAAGCCAAGTCTGAATGGTTCTGTTGCTCCAGGTACACACGTAAACACATGCAGAAACACGTCCGTCCTTCATTGAAGAAAATGGCAAATATATATTAATAAAGAACTACTGAAAAATAAATTTAGACTGGCTTACAGTGAGAGGGCGATCTGTTGTGAATCCAGAAAGTAGTCTGGACCATTAATCAAATGCTGTAGCTTGCCAGGTTTCTGGGGTCAGTATGTGTGTTATCCACATAAATTACACATCTTGCATCACCACCATATGGAATCTGGTGAAGGAATATAAGGTTCCAACTGAGACAAGCAAAAGACAGACAGTAGTAACGAGTTTCTTCCTTTCTTTTTCTTGTGGATCAGTTTCAGATGCAGTGCACTTGGTAACAAACAACCGTGACTAGTCAGAAGATCTGCTCAGAGAAAGGAACCTGGCCTATGCACTTATACCAAGAGGGTTTAAAAAAAAAACAAAACTCCACACTCATGTGAACGATCCCGTGTTTGTATACGTATGTTCATGCTGCATGACCAAATACTAAGGCGTCAGCTTGAGTGTGACAAAGTGTCTGTTGTAAAGTGTGGGAGCCTGTTTAACAAGGCTTCAAAGAGAGCAGGCTTGTTTAACATTATGTGAATATTTTTCAGGGCTGTACACATCTGGAGATACTCATTTCATCTGACAAGTGTGTGAATAACGCAAGTATGTGCAGAGATTGTGTAAATACTTGACATTTGTGTTCAGCTCTCTTCCCGGCAGTGTTTGGATCTGGCATGTTTCCATTCTTTTATCTTGTTTGTTTCTTTAAAAAAAAAAATGCTAGCCTTCATCTTTATATTTAAGATTTATGTTACTGTGTGTGTTTATTGGAGTGTTTGTGGGAGGTAGACTGATATATTGTATTGACAATATGGTTTGACTTTGGGCTTTTAGTATCAAATAAAAGGTGATCAGCATCACCTCTTAGGTGATTAGAAATTCACTGGTTATATCTTAGTTTTTAGCTGGAGCAGCACAAGAAAGTTGCAAGGTGATAGATAATGATTAAATTCTAAAATGAACTTTGTTCATTTTTAAGATGATGCAAATCTATTAGAAAAATGCTGTTTTACTATCCCACAGTGGTCTTAATACTGTCTCTGGGAGTTTTTAATCCTGGGAAAAAAAAAAACTTAATAAAATAATGAAGAAACCCTGATCTGTGCAACGGAATAAATATTGTCTTTAAAACTACAGGGAGTTTTACATTTTTAGAGTCCATATGACCTGAACATGCAGTTGGTCCAGCTTAAAGATGGGCAGTTCTTTTCATGGAAAAAAAGCTTTCTTAATGAACCTCCCCGAACCCACTGAAATCTCAGAACTGCCTTGAACTTCACAAAGGGCCGTCTGCCATTCCCCTGTGCCAGCAACCCCATGCTGTGGTGCGCGGTCCAAGAGAGAAAGAAGAGAGAAATGAGTAGCAGCTACTGTTGAGAGGGAGAGTGGGGGAACTTAACACAGGATAGCAAAAGAAAGGGAGAGAACATAGAAGGGCAGGAATGGAGGGATAAAGAGAAGAAGAAGCAGAGAGAGCTGGAGGGTGCAACGCCGTGAGGCAGAAAAGATGACGGAGGTAGAAGAAAGAGGAAGGTTTGTTCTTTTTTTTCTCCTCTCTCTCTCTCTGTGTTGCTGGATCTCCCAAAATGCTGTCTAGCCAGAATGAGGATGCTCTTAATCCTGCTTTGCTCATGTCTGCTGTGGCCAACTCCACCAATTCATGTTCACAGAGGGAAACAGATTCAGACAAGCATCTTTACAAGAAGGTATACACATAAGACATTGCACACGTACTCAGGTACGATGCACCAATTCAGGCTCAGACGCATGTCAAAACCATCGGGCAGAGTTTCGATCCCCGGTTCCTCTAGTTTGCATGTCGAAGTATCCTCGGGCAAGATAAAGAACCTCAGGCTGCTCCTGATGCATCAGATTGGAATGTGTTAATGTTAGGTTAAAATTGCTTGCAACCTGAGTGTTCAAATAGAGAAGAGAAGTGCTATGTAAGTACCAGTCTGCTTACCAAAATACAGTCTTACAGAAGCAGTAAGGAAATGCACAAAGTTAACACCCAAGCACTGCTGGAACCTAAAGTTATTGTATGTTACCAGCATTCTAAGATATAGAGGAAACCCACGCTCAGAGCTAGAAGGATAAAGTCATAAGGTGGTTAAAGACACCAGGATCTACAAACAGATTACAACACATACGTTTGAAGTGCAATAAGCCAGTTACAATCTATACTTCAATATGTCAGGCCGTGTGTGGTAAAAGCACAGTGAAAAGTAAATTCCTTTCACAAAACACACCTTGTGCAGTAGGCTAGTGGGATGTTACACATCGTGCAGCTCACTAATCCATGATGGGATAAGAGAAACGCCCCATGGCATGTGCATAAAAATGCAACATCTGACAGTGTGTTACAGGCTGTCTAGCAAGTCTAACATGCTTAAAATGGAGTGACTTATAGAAGATACAGACACATTACTCAGACAGCAATGGATGAAGGGCATGGATATGCTGCAGTGCAGATGTCCACCACTGCCACCCTTGAGAGGAGGGCTGTGGATGAGCATAAGGCTCATGTTGAGTGCTTTGCCCCTGCTGCACAGGAGGCTTGTGTGAAAATATCACACATCCAGCAAGAGTTAAGATTCGATCGGAGGATGTAGACAATAGGGCATCGCAGTGAATGCTACTTGACTACCGCAACATCTCCTCATGCTGACTGTTTGACTGCTGAATAAAAATGACAGTAGAACCCAAGTGATAGAGGTGATATACACTGGACATGTGTGCAAAAGAAAATGTTTAGGCCTGCACATTAGTGAGGGATAAACCCAACGGTTATAAATTCAAGCACGACAGAGTACCAAGTGTCAGTGCTTTCATATGCAAATGTACACATTTACACAGTAATTATGCACACACATATAGTCAGAACCACAAGAGACAGCTCTATATATACACAACAGGGGCACAAATGTAGCAGCCTACACACATATTTGCAAAGCAGCATAGCGCTCGCAAAGACAGGTCCACGTGCGCACCAGAGCCAGGTGTGTGAATTAAAACCCATCTGATTCCATTAGGCTGATCAGTTCAATAGCGCTGATTACCTCTGATTGGGTATCACAACATTGGCAGTGGAGAAGAACAACTGCTTCCCCTGGACACACGACGCTGCCGACCATTCAATCGCAATTATATCCACCATATTAGCAGATTAGCAGACAAGCTGACCCCAACGTGGAACTGAGCCAAGAGAGAGCCCAGGCGAGCTAGAAAGGCAGGTGTTATAGCTCCCCCACACACCCTCCACCCACACATACTGCTGGCTTACAGCTGCAGCAGTGGCGCACCATGCATTAACTCATTAATGATACATGGCAGAGGGGCCCCAATTCCCTTTAGCAACTAGCAGTGGTGTGTGATGACAGCACATGGTCTGTTCTCAAAAACTCAACATTTTGTGAGTTTTACACAAATGCAAATGCTCAAAAAACAATGCTCCGTTTTCTAGAATTCACCATGTGACAGTTGTGGTTCTTCATGGGGTATTAAATATCATCAAATATACCTTTGCTTTGCTGTTAAATTGTTGTTGTTGTTTTAAATCCACACAACAATATTCAACCAATTACTGTTTGGAAGTTAAAATACATACATACTATTAATGAATCAGCAGCACTTCCACTACAGTAGATGCAGCTTAAACTATTTTGTCGATACTCATAGCAACTGTTTTCAGGTACAATGCACAGTTTAGTTACTAAACTGCACTGGTGGGCATCATATTGTCAGAAATTATCTTTGCCTTCATTGTTATAAATGTTATCTCATTCCAGTCAAGCTTTTTTTTCCCTTTTACAGAAAAACTAGCCAGAATATTTTGGGCAGTGAGGCACCTACTGCATGTTCATATATTTTAATGTCCAGGTTGTGAATGGGCTTCATATCTCAGTATGATAATATATCCCATTCTCTAACCTCATGTTCCAAAACTTCTCATGTGTCTTTTTTAAATTTTTTTTATTATCTACCTTAGCCACCTTAGGTTGCACCCAGGAGTGTGACACTACATCAGTGTAACGACAGGTGATGGATCTGGGCTTTTTTGATGTGCTTTCATTATTTTATTTTATTTCTTTTCTTTTTTTTTTTTTGTAAAACTGGAGGAAACCATAAAGTTGTGAAAAACATCCCAACGTTACAAAGAAAACAATACTGTTTAGGGGGGTTAAAACAATCTATGTTTCCAGGGTTGACCACTCTCACTTCTGCTCATTTTCTTTTCACAGCCAATCACATCTTAAATGGAATGAGACTCGCCACCCTCATAACCATAATAATGGAAGAGAAGCTTGTAGCAAGCAGTTAATAATGTGAAAGTGTCTACTTTAAACGATTACTTCCTAAAGTTTTTTTTGGAGCCTGATTCTACCCAGAACCTGAAAATGATAACATCTGCACCTGGCACACAAACCCTAATCTTCTGGGTTAAAGTGAAATGGTTGATTCTTGCCTCCATCCCTCTAGATATGAAGACAGATTTATCAAAAAAAAAAAAATCTGTTTTATCTGTAGACCACTCTTTGTGAAAAATTAAGAAGCACTGGCTCACATTTTTCTTGAGTTGGCTGACTAGATGACCACCATGTGAATCAAGTGTTAAACCACTTAACACTGACCTATGAATCATTCAAGCATAACAAATAAAAATAGCACCTAGCTAAAGGGATGAACAAAGAACCAATTTAAATTCTATCGTTCTGACCCTTCTTACTACCAGCCTGTGGCAAAAACATTAAATTTTTTTCCTATTTCTTTAGTTCAATCTATGAAAAATGCCGAAAATAAGAGTCTCACAGGCACCAACAAGGTGATTCCCAAAAAGCTATTAGCCTGGCATATCTCTACATGGAGTGAAGTATGTCTATAAAGGGAAACTAGGTAAGCAGAGGACAAAGAAAGAAGTGTCAGTCCTGAAAAACTATCTGCTGCAGATAAACAGCATCTGAAAGTCATTTCCTACTAAACAGAAAAAAATCCAGCAAAGGACCGACAGAGGACCTGAGAGATGCATCTGACCCTTCAGTTGATCCATGTATTGTTCCGTGAAATGGCCTCAGTGGAAAGGTGGCTGTCAAGAAGACATTTTTTAGGAAGGGGAACAGGGAGAAAATGGTGAGGTATGCCAAATTACACAAGAGCTGGACAGTAAAGCAATGGTAATGGATCTTATGGAGTGATGAATCCAAATTTGTAATTTTTGGTTCAAATTGCCATCTGTCATCTGAGTGCCTATACAGCCATCTGTAAAATATGGTTGAGGCTCCTTCTTGGTTTAGGGATTCATTTCGGCCAGTGGTGTTAGGAATCTTGTCAAAATTTATGGAATTATACACAGAGAAGCAGATACTCTGAAATACCATCTGGAAAGCATCTGATTTGCAACTGTTTAATTTTTCAGCATGACAACAATCCCAAACACAATGTCAGTGCAAAACATACCTGGATAGAAAAAGACACAATGGAACACTATCAGTCATGGATTGGCCTCCCCACAGCCTGGACCTCAACATTACTGAAGCAGTGTGGGATCGTCTTGACAAAACAAAAGGCAGCCAACATCCAAAGAAGAGCTTTTAATGTCCTTCAAGAAGCCTGGAGAACTATTCCTGGAGACTACTTAAAGAAATTACACAAAAAGCTGCCTCAGAGTTCAGACTGTGTTGAAGAATAAAGTAGGACAAAATATTGGCTTTCAAGTTCATCAAAATTGAAAAAATTCTGGTTTTGCTTCATATACTACATTTCCATTTATGTTTGCACGTTTCAATAAATCTCTGCACCCGATTCCCATTTTGCTCCAAAATTATAAAGACAGAGACAGACACCAAAGACAGAACCCAACCCATATAAACACTATAGATATTGTGCTGTTATATTTGACTAGTTTAAACAATACATTTTATAATTTTTTTTAGTAATCAGTGCTTTCTTTTGCCACCACACTGCCCCTTAGACTGCTTGCAGCGGTCGTAAAAACTGTGATATATGGCGATGTGTTAATGATGAGAGAGATAACAGTTTAATTCTTCCACTAAGAGACCTGCAAGTGAGTAGTTTAGATGTTTCCCCTGTGTTTACCAGGTTTCTTTGGAAGCCTGCAAAGTCAAGTAATTAAGTTGTCTCTGATTAATTAAGTGACTATCTATTCTCATTCTTCCCATAACACCACAACAATATGTTGAGATTCCCCAAGTGTAACGCCTGATAGGGAAAATAACACAATCAGCGGGCGCAGTTTACTATGGGAGAGTCGGCAAGGAAACGCAGGGTAACGTGGATTTAAATGACTTCTTTTCTCTATTAATATTCATTGTATTTTCATAATGGGGTCTCAATTAACACACTTCTCTTCCCGTTAACTAAGGCTTCCTCACACTATGAACAGTACGAACAATCAAACACACGTTCAATTCTTCTTTGATAAATATTAGTTAAAAATGTGTATTATACCATGCTAATATTTTAAAGTATGTCAATACAGTGAATTTATTTTATATTACATAAAAAGAAAAAAAAACTACTCTCTACCAAAAATTATTTACTATTAGCTGACAATGACAATTGATGGAGGAATTTGTCGAACCATTCCATTAGGAGAAGAAGAACACATCACTACACATGAAACTATTATTGGAAAATTGTGCATAAAGTATCAAAAGTAAAATTCTGCAGAAGAAATGTTCCTCATCTCTGGCTTCCTCCCACAGTCCAAAGACATGCAGTTAGTGGGGTTAGTGCTTGGTGATTCTAAATTGCTAATGGTTGTCTGTCTCCCTATTAGCGCTTCGATAGGCTGGTGAACTGGTGTCCTCTCACCCTGAGCTCCCACCCACAGAGCGGGGTTAGCAGATGCTGAGACGCATAGTAAACAGAGGTCATTAAATTTCTGCAGAGTCAGTCGCTACAGACCTCCAAACCTCATGTGGCTTTCAGATTGGTGAAAGAACAGTGTGTAAAGAGCCTCATGGAATGGGTTTCCAGAGCTAGGCAGCTGCATCCAAGCCTTACATTGCCAAGTGCAATGCAAAGCGATACAGTGGTGTAAAGCACGCCGCCACTGGATTCTAGAGCTGTGGAGATGTGTTCTCTGGAGTTACGTATTGCACTTCTCCATCTGGCATTCTTATGGATGAGTCTGGGTTTGGTAGTTGCCAGGGCAGCGGTACTTGTCTGACTGCATTGTGCCAACTTTGTGGGAGAAGTTTGGTGATGGCCCCTTCTTGTTCCACCAGCAAGGTCCATAAAGACATGGACGAGAAAGTTTGGTGTGGCGTTTTGACCTAAACCTGATAAAACACCTTTGGGATGAATTAGAGCCAAGACTGTGAGCCAGTGAACATCAGTGTCTGACCTCATGAAAGTGCTTCTGGAACAATGGTCAAAAATTCCCATGAACACACTCCTAGACCTCGTAGAAAGCCTTCCCAGAAGAGCTGAAGCTGCTATAGCTGCAAAGGGTGGGCTGACTTCATATTAAACCCTATATATTAAGAATGTGATGTCACTCAAGTTCATATGTGCACAAAGGCATATGAATGAATATTTCTGGCAATATAGTGTGTCGCTGACAAAAAACAGTTGTTCATGAGCTCAGAAACACAGGCCTACATGTTGGTTAAACAACAAACGTCTATAAGAATATATTAATAAAAAATATCAGTACATGAAAATGTTGACTAAGGTGGTTAGCAAGAAGAAACTCATCAGTCACGATGATAAATCACTGAAGCTTGTTTGCTTGCTTATGCTAGCTGTATTTCAACACAAAGCGTAGATTTTTACTGATCTGAGAGCAGTGAAAGCAGAGCTAGCAGCACCTTGCCTCTCTCGCTGCTCTTCCATCAGTTTATCGTCAAAGACCAGAGTCTGATCTACGACGAGCAAACCACCGGAAACAAGCTGGTGACTTGTACTTGCGCAGCTCAAGTCATTGTTAATGGAGGGAAGGACACGCCCATAAAATGGAGACAGCTACAGTTTCTTATGAGTACGAAACAAGTGGCCCTTTCAGCGACAATAGCCAACTGCGGCCACAAGTTGGCAGTAATGTAAAGGATGGAAGCAAACGGGCGAGGAGCTTTATGACAGTGGTGTCTGAGATGAAAGGAGAGCAATCGCTTTACTTTGGCACATTTTAATTTACATCTATTTTTAGATTTGACAAGGCAAGCACTGCTTGCCTTGCTTGTCCTGACAGAATGCCACTGAGCCTAATAAACAATTTAATCCTTACCAGCACAAGAGCTGACACATTAAATCCAGACATTTTTTTAAAAATTTAAATCAATAAACCTTCTTTCCAGTTGGGCCGGTCTTCTAAATGATCAGATTCTCCCTTTGTGGAGAGCATGGTGACTCTGTCTGAGATCCACAGGGCACTATTAGAATACATTTCAAAAGAATATCTCAGCCTCTAAGCAGAGTCTCAAATCACATGCCAAAATACAATATATTGCCTTGCCAAAGAAAAGCACAGGGATGTAACATGAAAGAGAGAAAGACATCCTGTGGCTTCCATGTATTAAATTTCTATTGTTAAAAGCCAACACAGGATCTAAAGTATGTTTAATACAATGTGTTTGATTGAAAGGATGTGTAAGCCAATAATGTAAGAAAACCATGGTACATGTGCTAGCTTTAAATATGACAATGCTGGACTTAGCTGCAAGCATTTTAAAAAATAATGGTTAAGTCTGCATTTGCTGACCATTCAAAGTAGATCTTATGTAGCAGATGTGAATAATGTCCACCAACAAACTCAGACTCTTTTCTTTTCTAGTTTATTTCCTATCATATAGAATCTCATGTAACATGAATAATTAGTGATTTGGTAACTATTGGGTGAACAAGGCTGTTATAATCCAGTTTATCTCATATGATGAAACTGTAAAAAAACCTCCAATAAATTTTCTCTTGTCTGACCTTTTCTTAGAGGAGTCTGTTGGTGTTGGCTCTGTGTGACTTCTCAGTCTGCCATTATCCCTGCCAGTTTCACGGATCACAGTGTCTTGACAGACGTAAAAAAAGAAAAAAGAAAAAAACCTCTATGAGATGAAGCATGCTGCCACCTGCATTACAATAAAATGAAGTTAACCAGAGTAGCTGGACATAACTTGCCCTAACAAGAGTGACTTATTTAGATGTCACATTAGATGGGGACTGTCATCTGCTCGGCGTTCACATCATAAGAGCTTAGCTGCTTTAATCATGCATACAAATCTACTAGCGTACTTTTATGCTGACCACATCTGAACACGCATAGTCAAAGTTGCTGAATTACAGTATCACTCATCACCAAAAAAAACCAGAGTCTCAATCAATTCAGCCTTCAGTTCTTCTCTCCCCAGTATCACCACACCATAGACCCCATTCGATTAGAAATAAAAGTGGGTGCAGTGAAGCATTTCGGGAGGAGGAAGCCTTTGGCTGGGCACAAATCCCAGCCTGGAGCCTTCAAAAGCCTGCTGGCCGTGAAAGATGTCGGCTGCCTTTATAGATGCCCATGCTGAGCTGATGGGGCCTGACGCGGGGTTGGCTGCTGAACACCACCCAACTTACTCGCCTCTCTGACACCCACTAACCTCTAAAAACCCAGTTAGGTAAGGGAGCCCTGTTTTGAGCCAATATGGCTGACGTGTGAAAGGAGCCAGATGCTTTAGCAGAAAGAACCATTGCATTGCTGAACTGTGCCCGCTCCGTTCACATACTGGGGGATCAACAGGAGGGGGATCGCTGGGGGCAGCCAAGATCCCAGGTGACAGGCGTGTGGGACAATGTCCCAGTGGTGAGTTCATAAAAGACGATGGGTTGTTTTGTGATTGCTGCCGACCCCAGGACATGAATGTAATTAGAGCACAGCTGAAAGGTCATGGCTGTACTTTTAAGTGCCACTAAACACTGAAAGGGCCTAATGTACCATTGAGGAAGAGATTGACTGGTACCCCATCCTCCCCTCTCACCCCTCACATCAGGGGAACCAGTAAATGTACAGAGGTCTTTGTTGGCCTGTCACAACACTAGTCGAGGAGAAAAATATTTGTGTTGAAAACACATCTCTGGGGTATAAAGGCATAATCGCAGACAATATTCATTATTTCATCTTGAGACTGCACTTTACAGATGAACTTTTATAACATGAGATGTTCACGTAGTAGTAAATACAGCATGTTCATATTCCTTTCGTTTGGATGTTGTATGCATGTGCCTGCCTGGCAACACAGCTTGTGTTGCTGACTTTGCAGTCTCCAGTTCTCAACAATGCCATGTCATGTCATAATTTAACAACCGGGGTTTCCAGTTCTATTCTAACGATAAAATGCCAAACTTTTGGAGAGCTGCCCTGTGCCATTTTCACTAAAGAATGTGTCCGCTTTATGCGTTTATGTCAACTGTCACCTTTCCATGTCAACAGTGCACATTTTATCCCTCGTACAGACTGTCGGTGGACCCTGCCAGTCAAGCAGCTTTGTTCTTCTTCTCGTGTAATGCACCAGATTTTTCCTGTACAGCCGATCCATCTGGTCTGTAGAGGCACTGGGCAGAAGCGTACTTGCTTTACTCTCCTGGAACAACAGCTCTGATGGTGGTGAGTCTTTGAGCTCATCACACCCTTTATCGCTGAGGTAACCTTAGAGGCGCCTGTGAAAGCGATCAGTCATGTTCTTTGACATGAGGCTTATTGTCACCGCAGGAAGAGAAATGTAGCTCTCTACTGGACAGCTTTTCATTGACTGCAACAATTTGGATCCTGCCGTGTACAGCTCGACCCTCGATAACCAATTGTGAATACTCATAAGTCTTGCTCAATGGTAGTTGCCCATCAGAGGAGTGTGTAGCTTTTCTTTTTTGTGAGTGTGCGTGGGTGTGTGTGCACGTGTGTGTGTGTGATTTTTTTTTTTCTTCACCTTCCATTTTTTCCCGAGGCTATATTGAATTATGTCTCTGTCAGTCCCTAAGCCCCCTATATTTCCTCTACTGTGCAGAAGCCCTAGATTCAGTATCAAATTCTCTTCATGCTGGCACTTTGTGCATCCCCCTGGCCCCTCAGATCTTTATCCCAGCATCCTCTTCCCTGGCCTGTAGACAATGCTGAATTCATGCTAGAGTCAGGTTTTAAAGGATTTTACCACAGATAGAACATGCAGAGGTCTGCATGAACCCTGAACACACAATCAATCAGACTTTTAAAGCTGCTGGGGGTTAAATTGGCCTACTGCGCCACTCCAGCTCAAACGGGCTGTGCATTATGCAACAGCCAAAAGTCAAAAGGTGGACTTTATCTCCATATTCAGTTAGCTTATTTAGAAAACTATTTGCCTGCAATTGGGATTGACTTTAATTACTGGAATAGTAAATTAGCCCTGTAAATGTGTATATTTCCAACGATGCACTGAGGAACTGGATTTTGAATTACACAGTCAATCTGATAGACCAAATGGAGGCAGATAGAATGGTTCTATAGATCCCAGTCTTGCAATGGTCCACAGACCCCTGTCTGAAGCATCAATGGTGGAGTAGCAGAGAAAAGGGACCTGATTGCTCCATTTTCTCAAATGAGGCAATTAGGAGGGCAGGCTGAATGGAGATCAAGCTTAGCTTCACTGTGCCACAAGGAAAGACTGAGACAAAGAGAATCAAGGAGAGTAGAATGGCTGTTTGAGTCTCCATTGATTTTTTTTTCAGCCCAGAAGCATCAAGAGCTCCTGTGAAAATTGATCCAGGCAGGGAACCACCTTTCATATCAATAAAGATAAACTAGGAGACTCCCCAACACCATACTCAATATGGAAAAACAGCTGAAGCTGTGAGGACCGTCTGGCTGCAACTGTGGCTATATAGGCTATATATACATATATATATATATATATATATATATATATAGTGAGGAACATAGTGACAAAAGGCAGGGGTTTCAGACCAGAATGTGTCCTTTGGGGAGTTTGCTGTTACTGCAAGGTCAATCTCTCAAGTGCTTGATGAAACTGAACAAATCAAAGCACTGACATCTGAGAGCAATCTCTGGGACAAAAAAAAAAGTGTCTCTGCAGCCCACACTGACAAGATGGATGATCAGAGATGTAGGAGCTCACATTAATGCTGCTAATTAACAGAGAACATATTTCAAACTACAAACGAACGTATGCGTGCCTGAAATTCAAAAATGGATGCTACTCTAACACAAGCAGGACGCATTATACTGCTGGAGAGAAAGGATGTACCGTAGGTAGCAGATGCACTCTGCTTTATGATGTAAATTTCTTTTATTGAATTGAGTGATGCAACATTACTTCAATTTCATTGCGGAATTCGCACACCTAGTGAACTTGAACTTGTCTAATCAGTTAGCTTCTTTTGTAAATGAAATGAGAAACTCTAATTGATTCTACTTTTGAATAAAAATGTTTACAACAACAATTGTGGTACAGTGATGGAAATGGACTGGTCCTTATAGAGTGCTTTTTTTTTTTACTCTACTTGAGCACTCAAAGCGCTTTAAACAGCAGGCCTCATTCACCCTTTCACACAAGTACTTTTTTCTATGCCTAAGTGCTTTCTATCTAACATTCACACTCTCATCAATGCATCGGAGAGCAGCTTGGGGTTCAGTATCTTGCCCAAGGATACTTTGGCATGCAGACTGAAGGAATCAGGGATCAAACCAGCAACCTTCAGATTAGCAGATGACCTACTCTACCTCCTGAGCTACAGCCACCGCACTGTACTTCACAGTGATAGAGCACAGGACTCGATATGAGAGAGGTCGCCCTGTCACAAATTATTTTATCACACATTGCTCCTAAAAAATGAAAGGAACACTAAAAATACAAAGAAATTATATCTATATTGAAATGGACTGGGCAAGGATGCCACATTGTTTGATGGAGATGAAAATGATCAACCTATAGAGGGCTGAATTCTAAGACATGTTGCAAATGTAAAAAAAAAAAAAATTGTGAGGCAGACTAGACCATTTTGCCAACATTTCATAGCAGCAACTCAAAATGGTACTCAGTAGTTTGCATGGCCCCCACATGCTTCTATGCATGCCTGATAATGGATGGTGGGTCCTGGGGGATTTCCTTCCCGATCTGGACCAGGTTATCACTGAGCTCCTGGACAGTCTGAGGTGCAACCTGGCAGCATCAGATGGACATTCAAACCAGTGGCCTGCTGGGGGTCATTAAGGACTCTGGGAGTGCTCATCCTGCTCCTCCTTGCACAAAGAAGCAGATACCGGTCCTGCTGATAGGTTAAGGACCTTCTACACTCCTGCCCAACTCTCTTAGAGTAACTGCCTGTCTCCTGGACTCTCCTCCATGCTCTGAGACTGTGCTGGAAGAAATATCAAACCTTCTGGCATGCTACAGTACCAGTAGTGACACTGACCCTAGCCAAATGCAAAACAGTGAGAAAAGATGAGGAAGGAAAAATGTCAGTGGCCTCCACCTGTAAAAACATTACTCTTTTGGGGGGGGGGGTTGTGTCATTGTTGCCCCTCTAGTGCACCTGTTATTAATTTCATTAACACCAAAGCAGCTGAAACTGATTAAAAGCACACTCTGCTACTTAACTGACCACATCAATAACCCAGAAGTTTAATTGACTTGATGCTATACTCTGATTAAAAAGGTATTCCTTTCATTTTATTTTTTTGAGCAGTACAAATTACTCCAAGAGCACAAAGTTCTGCCAAGGCAGCTCACTCTCACTCTCATAGCAGTATTTACTTTTAAGTAGGGATGGCACGATACCACTTTTTTAGGGCAGATACAGATATTTTACATTTTGATATTGACCGACACCGATACAAAGCAGATATTTAAAAAAAACAAACAAACAAAAAAACCCAATTGTTTTTTAAATGCCGGTATACATTTTACCTAAGTCGACAGTCATCACTATCACCTGAATCCTGTTGCTCCTATGTGAGAAGGTGATGTATGTATTGGCTTACTGGTATGTTGCAAATTTCAGTCAGGGCTGCAACTATCGCTTAATTTAGTAATTGAGTAGTCTATCAATTATTCCATCAATTACCTGAGTAACTGGATAAGAAATACGTTTTTTCACATTAACAGTTCATCTGCATATTTTAACTTCCGTATCTGGAGATATTTCTCTGTGTGAAACAAACAGGGTGGATGGAGCAGCTACAAAGTTCTCTTTTCTTCACTTACTGATCAGCTGGTTGATGAAGGACCTCCAGCTGTTTCCCAGTAAAGCTTTAATGGTGCTTCCAGGGCCTAGAAAAAGCTTTACTTCCGCTCCATCTGAGCTCACCGTCTTATAACAGCTCCGCCTCTTTGCGCTTGTGCAGACTGACTTACTGCAGGTAAATCAGCTGACTGCTGCTGTTGTGTTATCAGTGTTTATGTCGAAAAACTGGGGGCTGCGTGAGTGTAATCTTGTAATGCTTTATATTCACAAGCATTCTCCTAAATACGTTTCTACTGCAGGTCTATATTTAGTCACTAATCAGGGATTAAAGTATAAAAAATATTTTGACGGGGAAAGAGTCCTTCCGGTACCGGACGCGGCGCTCGCTAGCAGTATGTCCGGGAGCTGAAGTAGAGAAAAAAATAACAGCTGAAATTCTCAGCACAGCGAGCACAACACACAAACACGCAGAGAGCGGTGGAGGCGTGGGAAAACATGTCAGCGATCATCCTTTCAGTGTCGAAGGGAGTCGGTAGCAGCGACGGAGAACTGTGGGGGTTATTTCCTGATCCCCACTCCATTCCGGTAGGTGGCGGTAATGCAGCTCTAAGCTGGTTTGGTCAACCGCAAACCGACAAGACGAAGAAGACGACGGAGCACTGTATGTAATGCAGCTAATGTGGGTCGAATCGATTGCATTTTTTAAAATTAACAATATGCTGAACCAGTAAATCATAACATCACATTTGCTGCTCGGCCAGACTTCG